>MU224265.1:696094-750581 GCA_018584345.1 Thuja plicata | reverse complement strand
ATTATATTATTCAATATGTGCCTAAGTATAAAAAGTGTTTTAAGTGAAAAGTGTGTGAGAGAAGACACTTTTTAATTATAAAAGCAATGCTTTGTGAAAGGCAAATCATCTATTGAATATTTTATAACTTTTCTTCTTGAGCCTTGGGCTAGGGTTTCTGAGTTCTTCACTGCTGCAATTGTGCCGAGGTAAACAATTGCAAGATCTCTCTACTATGTTTCTGTAGCTAAGGAGAGAATTGGATTTATTCTGGAGATTATTATTTGAGGAGTTTGTTGATAATTAATTGGCACATTGAGAGTGCAATTAATTCTGAAATTGATTTTGTCATTTGAACTGAGACCTGCATTAAGAGGTTGATCTGACTGGAGTTTGCTGAGGAGTGAACCAGAGATTTATTTGTTATTTCTGGGCAGAGAATATAGTGACGTTGGAGTGCTCTCTGCTGGCCGCACATGGAGATGTTCCGTTCTTGCGTGCTCGAGCATCAAATTCAAGAGTAAATGTAGGCCGCGTGACTAATTTGGGATCATTCGCGTGCCTATAACTGTCTTACAGTGAGGAACGTGGATGTTGGTTGGTTGTCATCACAACACAAGACGTCTATATTGGCAAAGGTTCCATTTCATTATTGTATTTGCTGAATAATTAATGAATGCATTTTGCAGAATCTATTAATAATAAATATGCTGGAAATGATTATGACTGTGGATTGAAAATCACAATTTCAAATTGATTATATAAATAAAGGGATACTTTCTTGCAAAGTTATTATTTTGTGGTTGCAAAATCTATCAATTCTCAGCAGAGCGATTCAAGCTCATTACAGTGGCATTGAGAGGGCTTTGGTTGCGGTTAGGTATTTTTTCGCCCTTCTTGATGGCACTTTTGAGGGATTTGGGGCTTCATCTTCTTTTGTAAATGATAATGTCATTGTTTTGCCCTTGTGTTGGGGGTGCTAATCCCCCTTTGGCTGGTGACCTTGTGGCTCATCGTTGGCCTCTGTGAAGGTCGTTTTAGCTGGTGATTAAATCAAAATGTAATTCCTCTATATTCAAAATTGTATGCGTGGATCAAATGGAAAAAAAGGTCTAGAAAAAAATTTGTGCAAAATATTTAATGCCTACCTGACCATAGCAATTCTTGATATTCTCCTCCAAATTCAAGCGAGAGAGAGAGTGTGCGTCTTCTTGGATTTTTCCAATCCTATGCAAACCATGCTTTCAAATCCCAAGCACTCAATCGAAATCTTGAAAACCGTGACCGCAATGGGAAAGGGAGCCCCTGGTTTCTTCTACAAGGTATTAACAACGACAGTCAAGGATGGGTCAGGCTTCTTTATCCTTTCTCTGCGACTAAATGGTTGTTCACCCAATTTTAAAAAACTATTATGTAGAATGAATTGTAACCTCGTTGTGTCTTTGTGCAACAATGTAAAGAATTGCAAACTCAAAAGGTTGCGTACTATGGAAGACGTGGGTTACACTCCAACAATGCCTTACATTCCTGCAAATCTGGAAAACTAAGGCATTTGTATAATGAAGTGTACATTTAGGTTGCGTACACGGTTTTCCTCTGGTACCAGGAGCAGGTAGCTGCGGAAGGATATGAAACTATTGATGGTTGCGATGAAAACCACAAGATGAAAACCTCTGTGAAAAGCAGGTGCGTGAGACAAGTAAAAAATGTGAGACAATTAATGAGCGTACGGTAGCGAGTCCGCTCCGGAGGAAAAGCCTATCGGCTTAATTATAAATTGTACACCTAAGAAGGGTGCTTACAATTTACCGTGCTACAGTACGTAGTTGCACTACAAAAGAAGTTGCTTTGATACTAGTAAATCCACACAAGGCAGGTGAATCCCAAGATGAGATAGGGACGGGGTCCTAAATCCTTGAGGGAGCCTACTTGTAATAAGATTGTAGGTTGTAGTTTTCTTGATAATTTGATAAGATGGCTTATGATCGTAATACTCGAGTTGTAATTGTGCTACACTTTATCAAGGGGTAGTCGCATATTTATGCAACCTACACCTTTTCAAAATAACCATTAGGGGCTAGGTCGACAACAAGATCGTATTCCACCATATCTCAAGGCCAAGATTTGAATTTCAAAAATTGCTGTCTTTTATTGGGGACACTAGCACCAGGTCGCAAGCACTATTGTCTTGGCTTAATCTATGCTTCAAAGTTCAAAGGGCCCAACAATAGGGAATTTATTATTTTAACCAAGTTTTCTGAAAATGACCAAACACGGGTACATTCAAACATAATTAGGCACACATGCTAAAATAAGTACTAAATCTAGTGTGAAATTGTGAGCAACACAATTTATGATGCTACACCTTTCCAACTTGATCTGTTGGCGGGGTGTTGGGGCTTAATAGCCATTCACAACCGATTGCCAAATATCAAACTCTAGAGCCATTAGGTAAATTTGAATCATGATACTTCAGATTGCATAGTTTGGTCTTTCAGACAATGGAGATATATTTGGGGAGAAACCTTCTTGACTAGCCATGTGTGCCCCTGAGATCTACCTTCTACTGGTTAGATATTTCTGAAGGAACCATCTCTGATAGTAATTAATGAATACAATTATATGGATGGGGCGGGGTCTGAATCACTATAATACAATTTTTGCTTATTAAAATTCAACCACCACAATAAAATATGCATAAAAGATCTAACAATGAAACCTGATATTTACATGGAAACCCTTTTGGGAGAAAACCACGAAGGACTACTTGGATCTAGTGTACAAATCCAATGAGAACAAAATAAAATAATTTTACAAATCTTTTTAGGCACCAACCCACTGGAGACACCAATCCCTGCTACTAAGCACCAACTTAGCAAGAGACACCAATTTCTTCTATTAGGAGGCACCAACCTCCAAATGAACAAAATTTCTGCCTTGTTTAATAAATCTTCTTCAATGGATGATGATCATTTGACAGCAACCTTCATAAAATCTACTTGCAACTTCATATATATTTTCTTGTTAAAAATCTGCTGCAATTAGTCTACTCTGCTCTAAATCTGAATTGTTACATTTCATTGCTTGCATTCTAACCTCCATGTCAACTTCTATTTATTCCCCAATCATGCCTCTTCACCCAATAGGGTTGGGCTTCTCAAGGGGGTTCAAAAAGCTATGAAAATAATAATTTTAACTTAATTTTTCCAAGGGTCAACCAACATTGCAAATAAATAAATTTATTTTACTTTAATTCCTCCCAAGTTGGGCAACCACATTAAGGGAGTTGTCCCATTCAAAGGATGCCTCATTTAACATTAAATCAATTTTTCAAAAAGAGGGTTTGCCCAATTTTGGTCTTAATACTTTCTTCTTGGAAGATATGATTTGCTCCTCTCCTTTGACATCAATGACAACAATATTTCCAACATCATCTTTCTTATATATTTTGTGTAGTTTAAAGAAAGTTCCTTCAAAATCTTGGTCTTTTGCATTTATGATGGTTTTCATCTTTCAAACCATTTAGTCAATCCCATCTTTTTTTTTTTCCAAACAAGACTTATCTATCAGCATGACACGAAATTATGATCCAAATATTAAGCCTACATGACACGAAATTATGATCCAAATGTCAAGTATGAGAACCTTGTTGGACATCTATCTTATCAACATGTAGATTATGACTTTACCATCAATTACATTGAGCCAATGTGTTCAACATAATACACCAATGTGTTCAACATAATACACAGTAAACACATAATCCGACGCCCATAAGATGACATCCTGTATCGATCATCATCAAGACCACATCAAGGAAGTATGATGCATACTGAAATCTTGGCTTGGAACTAGAATCGTCATCGATCATAAAATTGATGTTACACAGAAACATATATCCTAGCAACCGTTCAGGAAGATCTCTTATATGCATCGATCATATATGAACACAATTCCATATTGATATCACCATTATAAATTATAATATCCATCATACGAAGGGAAGGTAATGAAGATAGCATAATGATCCATCAATTATTGGCATCACACGAAGAAGAAGAGCATCAATTATCATAAGGTTCGATCAGCAAGTTGATTTGCATTAAATGGTTATGATCATCTTAATAGCTCATCACTTAGTATTGGTAGGAAGATTAGGAAGGTTGATTATCAAAGGATGATTGTACAAAACTTGAAGAAAACATATTACCTCTATCACCGCCCAAGGGAAGTTAAATTAATTAATAACACTGAAGTAAAGAAAGTAGTAAACAGGGATTATACAAAAGCAGTGATTAGTAATTTATGCCGATTTGTGTAAGTAATGGAAAGATGCAATTAAGGAAGGGATGCATCTATTGCAAGTAAGGGATGCAACTATTAGTTGTCATAAGATATTTAAAGAAGATTGATCCCATTCCAAGAAATTGTTGAATCAGTCTTTATTACTTCCTTTTGTCAATATTTGGATCACTCTTTGAGCAACTGCCTTATTGAAATAGAATAAGTGGCATATTATTAAAGCTTGCAATCAGGAATAGCCCATACCATTGCATACTGATAAAGTCTGAATCAGAAACAGAATTCACATTATCGTTATAAGCAATATTGAGAAGAGCATTGCATACGTCTGGTGTCTAAATCAGAAACAGCAACTTAGCTTCACCACTATAAGCGATATTGTGAAGTCTTGTAGCATATTAATATTGCCATATCAGGAACAGCTATAAGTGATAGAAGGGGAAGACTTACAGCATATTAATATTGTCATATCAGGAACGGCTAGAAGCAATTGAGAGGTGACTTGTAGCATTGTTTTCATTTTCATATAAGGAAAAGAAAACTCTATTATTGCAGATCGGAGCAGAGAAGAGATTATCCTTGCATAATTCTCATTGACATATCAGAGACAGCAGAGATACTTTTATCTTATCTTATACAAATTGCAAAGATATTCATTGGAAAGTGGTATATGATATGGTAATTAAGATTATCATAATATAAGTGGTATCAATTGTATATTTTAAGAATAATCAATCATTCTTATACTAAGTGGTATCAATTATCATCAACATAAGTTTTATAAATGATTTTTAGAGTCTTTGATTGGGAAGAAGTCCCTTGCAGTTGAATTTGTGAGTTAGTAGTCCCTTATTCCATAGAATTTAAAAAGGGAATATTACAAATGCATTGCTTTTGTCAAGGATTGGTGCATGTGGTATTTTAAGGATTGATCCCAGTTGATATTATCAACGTACCACGGGGATGCGTCCCCCCCTAAACCCTAGCGTTCTGGGAATGTAGACGTCCATGAGACTTGTGGACGATGTTCCCAGGATCCCGACGGTGCCGCTCGATCGCCGCCAAGCGCCACAAGGACGCACCGACGTCCTCAGGACATCAAGGGGGACGCCTGGGCGTCCCTCGAGCATTCCAGGGACGTCTAAGCGTCCCCCGTCGGTGGAGGAAATTTGCATTAAGTTTAAATTTTTTTTAAAAGATTTCTTTATTGGTTCTATTCAAACCCTAAGTTTATGTTGGGCCCATCTAAGGCCTTCCAAGCCTAAAAAAGACCCTCCAATCTTCACTTTGATTCACATTGTCATTTCTAATTGTTGCAACAGCAAGAAGAAGAAGAGTCAAGAGCTGAGAAAAGATTGTTTGGAGTGAAAGGACTGATTGCAAGTAAAAGAGGAGTGACAAGGATCAAGAAGAAGAGGGGGAAGATTTTTTAGCTTGTTGAAGAGATTCTTCGAGTACATGGTAGGGTTTTTAACTGATTTTTATATTATTTTCTAATTTTCATTTGTAAATTGTAATTGTAATTGTTTTTGTTCGATGTTGTTTCAAATTTCAATGTTATTTCATTTTTTGTTTATACATATTCTAAATTAGACACTATATTGACCTTTAGGGCAAAACAAAGAATCATTGTGATTCTCCATTTTGCCCTCAAGAGTCAAGATTGAACAATTAATTTAGATTTTGTTTTACAATTTTAAATTGGTTAAAAAATTTAGAGTTTTATTTTTTTTTAAATTTTAAAGTAGAGCCTAGGCTGAAACTATGTGCTTATTGAATTTGTTATTCATTTTGTGAAATGCAGTGTCAAAATGAGCTCCCATAGTCATGATATGAGTGAGGATGAGATGAAAATTCATTCTCATGATGCAAGGCAATCAAAATATGTACCTGAGCATGAGGATGTGGGGGATGAGGATGGCCAAATCCGGAGGCAGAAGGCCAAAGTAGTTCCCTGGCTAGTGCACTACATACCACTGATTCCCCTCCAAGCTTTTGGCACAGTGGGCTAGGGGTCCTTATGATCCCAAATCTCCTCTTAGACAATTTGCAACAAGAATAACAACACCAACACCAATAGGTGGTGGCACAAGGAAATTGAAATGCAACATTTGTGGTACCTAATGGTTTGAGAGCATCACTAGAGTTAATGCGCACTTCCTCTTTTGGCCAGGAAAAAGTGTGGGAGCATGTGAATTTTTGAAGGAGGCTAAAAATTTGAAATACAAAATTGAGCTCAACAATCTTTGGGGTGTTCTAGATGACATTGGAGTTGCAATGCCTACTACCTTGTCTGGTAGGCAACATATTCAAACTATTCAGCAGATTCAGGGGCAGCAAATGTAGAGGCAGCCACCTACATTACATCAGAGAGCAGGAATAATGTTAGGGTTAGGCTCGGGACCTTCATCCACTCGTAGTGCTGTGGCTGAATCACAACAGGGCAATGGGAAATGCAAGATGCAAAGTAACCCCATAGTTGATATGTTCAATTTGCACTTGAGGGACCAAATAGATGATTCGATTGGCAAGTTTTTCTTTGCAAATGGGATCCCATTTCATGTAGCCCAATCTCCTTATTATAAGATGATGTCGATGGTAATGAAGGGAGGACCATCATATGTGCCACCTGGTGAGCACAAATTGAGGACCCCGATCTTGGATAACAACTATGCCAAGATCAGTACATTGATGGAGACAGTGAGGGCATGTTGGGAGGAGTATGGATGCAGTATAATCATGGATGGGTGGACGGACATTAGGCACTGCCCACTCATCAATGTCATAGTTACATGTTCAGAGGGCCCATTCTTGGATAAAAACTATGCCAAGATCAGTACATTGATGGAGATAGTGAGGGCATGTTGGGAGGAATCTAGATGCAGCATAATCATGGATGGGTGGACGGACATTAGGCACTGCCCACTCATCAATGTCATAGTTACATGCTCAGAGGGCCTATTCTTTCGCAAGGCGGTTGATTGTTTTGGGCATCGAAAAGATGCTAATTTTCAGTTTGACATCCTTTGGACAACTATTGAGGAGGTTAGGTCACAAAATGTGGTCCAAGTAGTGACAGATGTAACACGTGTGCAGAGCTGCAGGGAAGCTTATTGAGGCAGCATACAAACATATTTGGTGGACTCCATGTTGTGTGCATGCCATGAACAATGCACTCAAGGACATGGGGAAGATTGATGTGATCAGAGGACTGTTCAGTGATGCGAGAGATGTGCAATTGTTTATCTGCAACCACCACACTTCACATGCACTCTTCAAGAGCTTCGTGAAGGATTTCTTGAAACCAGTTGAGACCAGATATGCATCATATTACATTCTTTTGGAGAGAATGCTTGAGTTGCAAGAGCCACTGCAAGTCATGGTTATGACGCAAGATTGGAATCGGTGGGATGAGGCTAGGACAAAGCAGGGGAGGAGGGTGAAGGAGATAGTGAAGAGTGATGCATTTTGGAGTGATGCAAAATACATAGTCTCTATCATCACTCTAGTTTTCGAGGTCATCAAATATGGGGATGCAGATACCCTTATGGCCTACCCTTGGAGAGGTGTATGAGTGCATTGATTCTATGCTTGACCAGTTAAAGGCAGTTGTGCGAGAAAAGGACCCCACTTTAGCATTCTACAATGAGCACATTCGGCCTATTATTGAACGTGGATGGGGCAACCTGAACACTCCCTTGCACATGGATGCTTATGCATTGAATCCGAAGTGGTACATGCCTAGGTCTGGTAGAGTTACAACTATTCACGATGATGAGGTGAAGGAAGGGTTCTTCAGGTGCAATGATAGGATGTATGATGCTGAAACTGCTGGCACGATTGATACTGAGTGGACAAAATTTGCCACTCTTTGGCTTTATAAGGCTGTGGCAAAGGCGGATATCAGAATTATGGCTCAGGAGGACCTGATTTTGTGGTGGACTTGTCATGGACTGAAATCACCGACTACCACACTAGCCATTCGTTTGCTATCTTAGGTTTCTAGTTCTTTAGCTTCAGAGAGGAACTGGTCTACTTATAGCTTCATCCACTCTCTTAAGAGTCACATACTTACCTCTAGGAGAGCAGAGAAGCTAGTGGTTGTACTTAGTTCCTTGCATATCACTGACCGCAAGACACGTGTATACGAGGAGAGGCCAACAACACAATGAGATGTAGAGCCAGAGGAGCCATCGTAGATTGATGAGGATGAGGATGAGGATGAGGATGCAACACCTTCAGATGTAGGGTTGGTTGGTGCTCCTTTGGCGGATCGTGACCATGAGGAGTCCAGTAATTCCAGTGATGAGTTTTCTTGAGGGATGATTAGAGGCCTCACTTCACTAGATTTTGACATTTTGTACTTGTTTTGATATCATGCTACTCATTGTAATCATCTTTATAATATTTTTGATATAAAAAAAAACTTCCATTTGCCGTTTTGACAATTTAAAAGTTCATTTAGTATTGAGTGTTCTAATTTCTTATTAGTAATTCAATATTCAAAACTTCAATGTTCATTGTTGAATGTTCAAGTATATTGTATTTACTATTTAGTATTTGCCATTTGGCATTTGTAATTTTGCTATTTTACTTCTTATTAGTCTTATACATCTTTTCATAACTAGCATTTTAAGTACCATATGTATAGTATATAGTATATACAACACCTCCCCTCCCCCTCGCCGCCATCCCCAAATTGAGGCCCTTTTGTCTCTTCGTCCCGGAAATTTGTCGCCCCGTCGCCGACGGTGGTGTAACTATGAATATTATTGAATGGTTGAGGAAACTGACTTTTGTATGCTGCTATGAGCACATATTCTGTTATGAATGCTGATTAACTTCTACAAAGGGGTATTTTCTTTGAAAGGTGAGGACAAAAAGATTTCAATTATTACTTATTTGAAAGTATGAGTTGTTTCAGTTTCTAAAGTTATGCATCATGTATTGAATTTGAATGTGATAATTGAACGAGTGTCAATATGCCAAAATAATATATAAGAAACTGTTGGAAATATTGTCATTGATGTCAAGGGGCATTCAGTTATGTTTGTTAGATTTTGTCGTTGATGCCAAAGGAGTGAAGACAAGGTTTTCATTGACGTTGAAAGAAGGTATTCATTATTGTTGATAAAAAAAAAGTGAGTGATGTTGCATCAAATTTTTGAGCAAAGATTGATAGATAAAATAATGTTTAAATTGAAGATTTAAGCATTAGTAGATATGGCAAACTAAATGACTTATTCATAAAAGAAGTTGAGCAATTAAATAAACAAAAATATATTCCTAAATATATGTGAAATGTGTGATTGATGCAATTGAGATTAAGACAAAAATCTTATTTATAATAAGGACAAAGATTAAAGGTCAAAGAAGCATCACAATTTGACCAACCATCTAACTTAACGATCGGCAAGATAAGGCAGCGATCTGTATTAAAGAGAATGTTTTAAAAATCAATTTCTTAATTGAAAATGTCAAGGGGTTGATAAGGGAACAGTTAATTCAATGAGCAGTGATTATCATAAGAACGAATAAACAAGTTTTAAAAAAAACATCGATTATATGCTGTAAAAGGCAGAAATAAAAGTGTTCAGAGGCAAAGACAAATAAGTGTAAAGGTGGGGATGAGTTGTCTAGCAGCGACACTTACTATGAAGTGACCAACAGCAATGATGAATTTGTCTTTAACAAAGAATATGGATAAAAAGTAGAGCCATTGATTACGAGAGCCATTGATTAGGAGATAACAGGCCGACCATATGTGGAATGTTCAAGTTGTTTTGTCCTAGACGACCATCCTTTTTGATATGTTCCAAGACATCTTTTATTGCCCAGGTAAATTGTGTTAATATGCATCAATGATAAGAAATAATAATGATTAAAAACAGCACTGGTCGACTTCTTTGATGACAACGACTTCGAATTTTTATGAGAAGACAATGCTTATGAGAAAGCATTTAAAATGTGGCAATCATAAATCACAAAGACAACAATAATCATTCGTTCTGTGCAGCGATCCTGAATCTGATGTATACAACGATTGAAGTAAGTTAATGATCAACTGATCAATGTGATCATAAGACAACAGCCTTATTAAAAAGAAGAGTATTAAGGTGTGAATATTATGAGAGCCATAAAGATGCTTATAAAGTGATTCATTAAAGCAAAGAAACATGAATTAATAAGTTGGTGCTTAATAACTTCATGCTGGCCAATCATTGATTAAAGAGTAAAGACTAATCAAAAGGTAGGAAGTTAGAGCAAAGAAGCAAGCAATCCAGCGATTAGTGGAAATCATAGCAATTATGGTGGAGCCGTATATTAATATAAAGATTGAGAGGCATATTTATTCATGAAAGGAGATGTCCCTAAGGGAATCATCCCTCTTGGAAGGTATAAATGGAGATGGTAAAAAAAAGGAGTGTGTCGATATATATATATATATATATATATATATGAGACCTTCAGATCTATAGAAAAAAGATCATCATAAGAAGGAAAATACAGATTTGAAGAAGAGTAAAATATGAAGATCATTCAAATGATGAAGTATTTATGAGTGAGGTTAAAAAACATTTGTGGAAGATATAGAGGATGATGTTAATACAGAAATAGAGAAGAAGATTATACAGTTTTAAAGACAGATTTGTAAGAGTTTTTGGCAGAGTATATAGAGGACTATTTCAGATTTATGAAGCATTTTGAAGAGAGTATTGTGAGAAGCTTTTATGGCATTTTTATAAGGAAATATTAAAAGATGAATAATAATAAAGAAAAATATAAATATAATTAGAACACACCAATGTATTGATTTCATTTCTAGATTGTCTCACCCGATATATTTGATGTAGTGACAATAAATTTCAATTAACGATGACTGGAGGAAACTACCACAAGCATCACACGTCCAATGGATGAGAAGTTCACAACAAGAGAAAAGAATCACGCCATAAATATGTCCATTTTCGTGAACCCTCATCTTGATGAAAACAATTGATAATAACAATGCTGGCTATTGGTGAATACCGCATTAGAATAAAATTAATGGAATGTTTGGCAACAAATGACAAAGACTTATGATAACTTAAGAATATGTATGGGCAATGCACATATGCAACACTAATATGGCTCCTCCAACAAATGTCAAAGCCAAGCCGCAAAGTATCAGGCATTAGGAGTTGACGGTGAAGGCCAAGGTCATGATATGCCTGAACATCATGGATAAATAGATGACACCCTTGTTTATGATATCAACATATGAGACGACAATGTTTAATGAGCTACGCCCTTGCCATTGGAGATGGACAAGACAGATATGATACCCCTCTATATGTCGAGTCTTCATCATACGCATATTTGCAGGCAGTGAGTAATATTTGTGCCATGTTTAATGTTTATTAAGTTAATTAATACGAAGTAGTAGATAAGCACCGAGAATATGAAGAAGCAAATAATAATAGATTAAGATTTATCAGAGGTTTAGGGAGTAGACGTGGATATGTCTATACTGGTGACTCTTCATTCCAACACAAGGTATATAGAGGGCATTCACCATCTTTCATGAGCATCGAACAACTCACTTATTATTTCAAAATGGATCAAATAAAATAAAATATGGATTATAAAATATGTTTTATTCAATCATATGAAAGGAGGGTTATAGAATGGATTTGGATAATCAGGAAAGGATGTATCAATGGAGACGATAGATGGAAGAGATCATAATATGCAACGAGCATTAATCATATGACTAGATAAAATATATTTATATATCAAAGTTATGTTATATATATATATATATATATATATATATATATATATATATATATATATATNTTATATATATATATATATATATATATATATATATATATATATATATATAGCTTATTCCTTAATCACTCGCTAATACTGTTAAGAGGATAGGCGGGCTTTGTTAGGGACGAAGTAATACCATGCAATGTAGGAGGAAACTTCCAAGATTGGGGTAAGGATGTATATCCCGAATCCTTAAGGACGTTTTCCAAAATAGGTAATGTATATATACCCCACAAATTGCTGAGGGAGCCTACTCGCAAATTGTTTCCAAATGTCCATGGACAGGTAATTCCCCCATCCTTCTTAACGTTGTTGATTAGGAGGAAAGTAGTGAATTAGAGCTTAATTATGTATTATGAACAAGGGTTTTTTTTTAAAAATTTTAATTTGATTTCTATAAGTGATGTATGTTAATCATTGGGAATTGACGTTCTCCTTGCCGAGAACATTACAAGTTGTCATTCCCAAGTGCAATCGAAACCCTAACTGGGAAGTTTAGAGAAAATTAAGTAAGGTCCTAGTTGGGGACATTACAAATGGTATCAGAGCATGGTCATGCTATCCTGTGAAAATTAGGTAACTTACCAAACAGGGAGGGCTACATCCACCATGAGTGAACAAATTATACATGTTATGGATAGATTATAAATAATTTGTCATGAAGACATTGCTTGTATATGTGTATGCGTCTTACCTTATAATCAATTGGAATGAATGGATGAAGGAAGTTAGGGAATTGCAGTTTACTGGTGGCCAAGATGCGAGTTGGCATAGTGGGATGGTGCGCGTTCTTGGGCTTAGATGGGTTGAGCAGTTACAGGCGCCCTCTCGAGGCTTTCCTACCAAACCTAACCTTGATTGGTCATGAAAATTACATTTATTATTCTTTGTTTTCTAGTCAATAGGAAGGAATATAACAATGTGTGTATTATGTGTACACTTCGTGTATGCTCAGTGTCTTCATGCATTAATGTGTATACTCCGTATATGCTTTGTGTCTTCATGCATCTATGTGTAGACTTTGTGTAGGCTTCATGTCTTCATATATTCATGCATATATTTCATATTTTCAAATGTATATTCCTTATATGGTTCTAATTTTGATTTTTCTAGAATGATAAGATTATTTAAGAGGGAATAAAAAAAATATGAATTTATGTTAGAGATCATAAAGAAGCTATGGTGCAAGCGATAATCAATTTGAGGCTATGACCTTGCTTCTTTCAGAGAAGAGAGAAAACTTATCTTAAAATTTGCAAATCATGCAAACCCTCCATACGTTGGTTAACATCAAAAGAGGCGACCCACATTGAAAAGCTGGTATAGAAATTGACATTGCTTGAGGACAAGCAATTTTGGAGAAGGGCAGCCTGTAATATCCCCTCATTAATGGAATTTAATATTAAATTGTAATAGAATCAAAATAAAATAAATAAATAAATAATAACTTAAAAGATAAATATTAAAAGATGAATAATAATAGAGAACAATATAATATAATTACAACACACTTGTGTATTGATTTCATTTCTAAATCGTCTCACGTGATATATTTTATGTAGTGACAATATATTTCAATTAAAGATGACTGTACGAAACTACCACAAGCTTCAGACGTCCAATGGATGAGAAGTCCCGCAGAAGAGAATAATCATGCCATAAATATCCCCATTTTCATTAACCCTCATCTTAATGAAAACAGTTGATAATAACAACGCTGGCTATTGGTGAAAACCAAATTAGAATAAAATCAATGGAATGTTTGTCAACAAATAACAAAGACTTATGATAAATTGAGAATATGTATGGGCAATGAACGTACGAAACACTCATATGGCTTCTCCGACAAACGTCAAAGACAAGCCACAAAGTATCATGCATTAGGAGTTGACGATGAAGACCAAGGTCATGATAGGCCTAAACATCACGGATAAACAGATGACACCCTTGTCAATGATATCAACACATGTAATAACCCCAATAGGTTATCCAATCTCCAACTTGCAAATGTTTGTGTTTTTGAATGTTTGGTTTTGACTTGCAATTTTAAAATAAAAAATAAACCTTTTGCCAGGCAAGATATAATAACATAGCAAATCTAAAATATTCTAGAAATGAAATAGAGCTGCAATGATTCTAATTGAGCATAATATATAAATATTTACAATGCTTTTCATTAACCATTCATACCCGGAGGTCCTCAAGGTTTAATTATAAAATTTGGAAATGTACGGCAGCAATGTATGAACTTGTAGATAGCAACTGGTAATGAATATTTAATGTTGGTAGTAATTGCAATGGCTGCCACAATCGATTCTGGGAATACTATATAAAAATATGCACATAAACCCTTGCACCTTTCAATTGAAATGCAAAAACACTATAGCAATTTACTGTTCACGGGTTACTGTAGCGCAGGTACTTTAGCGTCATTGTAGCAACAAGATTAAAGGTTGCAATCTTCTCTTATTTGGTTGCCAATAATGATCCACAGATTTGCAATGAATAAGCATCAAATATATGCACAAACCCTTGATATTTCTTCACCAATTAACCCAATCACGGCTTCTGAGTAAAGCCATCGCCATTTGCACAATTCACTGGATATTACACCAATTCAAAGTGCTGAAAACTATGAAGAATCCCCAATTCTCCAAGCCGAAACTTCTGAAACCCTTGTCTCCAAATTCTCTTCACACAATTCAATAATATCAAATGCATAGAATGAATTGATTTCTCCCTTTGAAGGTATTTATAAATCTTCAAATAACAATTAAGCTTCAAGCTTCAAGCTTACCCCCATATAACTTATCATGTGAACTTGTTGCAAGTTTGAAATAAAATGTTTAATTATATTCCCTTCCTTTTGATACACACATTAAAATATAAAATATACTTTATTAAACGCTTTTATCACCCTTTTGACATAACACTTTATCACTTATTATAAAGTATACTTTTAAATCATTTAAAACTCCCTTTTAAATAAAGTCCACTTAAGGCATAAAGTTATATTATATCATTGTGATGCACTTTATTAAATGACTTCAAGTCATTAAGTGGCCCCAATCACATAAAGTGAAAATATAACTTTATAATTGCACTTTATCATTAATTATTAATAAAGTATTACTTTATTAATAATTAAAATAACATAACTCCTAAAATGATCATTATTTCTTATTTCTGTCTGAATCTGCGAGTTAACCATTGTATCCATTGTGCATCCAACTGCCTTACTAAAAATATTAAGTGTCCCTCTAACATCCAATGACTTACTATAAATAGTAAGCCCCTCAAACCGAGCCAACTGACAAATGAGTTAATCATTGTGCATACCATGAGTTTGGGTGCCCTTGTCAAAAAAAGCTCTGACCATAATTTGACTTACTGTAAATATTAAAGTCCCAAATTGGAAGCTCTATCAATGTTACCACAACTCCATACTGCTAGCAAACTGTCCAAGCGCCCTGCTAAAGATAGAAATTCTGAGTTACCCAAAATAGACACTTAATAAATAGTAAGTGTGTCGATCTGACTCAAAGAAAGAGCAATCTTGAACATCCCTGAACTTTGGAGTGGGAATTGGCCTCCAACTCTGCCAATTGGACCCTCTAAACAACTGCATTAGCCCATGAGGGTTAGGAAATAGGCTAATCCTTTGAAAATTGACACTCACGAAAAAGGGGACATTATAACACAAGAGGCGAAAATGTTTAATGAGCTACGCTCTTGCCATTGGAGATGGACAAGACAAATAGGATACCCCCTTCCATATGTTGAGTCTTCATCATATGCATATCTGCAGGCAACGATTAATATTTGTGCCATTTTTAATGTTTATTAAGTTAATTGACACAAAATAGCAGATAAGCACCAAGAATATGAAGAAGCAAATAATAATAGATTAAGATTTATCAAGAAGTTATCAATTGGTGCAATTAGGGAGTAGACATGGACATGTCAATATTGGTGCCTCTTCATTCCAATGCAAGGTATATAAAGGGCATTCACCATCTTTCAAGAGCATCGAACAGCTCACTTATTATTTCAATATGGATCAAATAAAAGAAAATATGGATTTTAAAATATATTTTATTGAATCAACTTGAAGGAGGGTTATAGAATGGATTTGGATAATCAGGAAAGGATCTATCGATGAAGACCATAAATGGAAGAGATCGATAATATACAATTGGCATTAATCAAATGACGGGATAAAATATATTGATATATCTAAATAATGTTATATAAGTATATATAGGAACTCATATATATATAGCCTCTTCCTTAATCACCCTCTATATTATTAAGAGGATAGGTGGGCTTTGTTAGGGACAGAGTAATACCGTGCGATTTGTGAAGACCCCAAGTCCTCTCTAATGTTGGTTCTCAGTTTGTAATCAAACTCTTGCTGATTGTTTTCGGTTTTTTCCGAGTTTTATAATTTTTTTGGAGTTTTTGATATCAAAAGCAAATGCAAATATAAATGTAGAAATTAAATGCAAGAAGTAATAATAACATGCAATCTCATAAGATATTTATTTTATTTATTTGAAACCCTTGAATACATATGCATGTTGATTTTATTGTTGCTGTGGTCGGAATCCACAAGCCGACATAGATATCACAAAGGTTTTGATTATATTTACATTATTACTATGAGATGATATAATTATATTATTATGTGATAATATATTGTATAATTATTATGTTGTATGATAATATAATAATTATTGTATTAATAATATAATAATTGGGATAATATTATTATATTGATAAATATAATTATTGATATTATATTAATATAATTATTTAATATACAATTATATTAATATGTGAGTGGTGTCCCTTGGTGAAAGGGCACCTCTTTTATATATATAATGAGATATGTGATCTCATTCAAATGGAAATATAAGTGAATAATATTATGCAGATTAATATAAGAACAATCTACAATTGCAGATTGAGTTAGAGTGCTCAGGGGAGACAATTGTGAATTGTCTATGATTGGGATGGCAAATCGGTGCCTGTGGTTAAACAAACACAAAAAATAACATGGTATCAGAGCAGGCTCAAATCGAGGGGAAAAATAGTTGATTTTCTTTGCGCCTGTGGTAATTATTTTTGAGATGTCGCCCGTTGTGGCTTTTCGTGAAGAAAAGAAAAGAATAAAAAGCTAATCCACTGCAAGAGTAATCAATAACATTAATCGGAGGCTCGATTCTACGAAAATATGCATCAATGACATCATATGACCGTGAAAGCATCGTTGTCTCTTTTGACATCGTCATCATTGCTCTGAGAATCAGTAGTGATAGTTTCTATTGCGGGAAGCATAGTCACACGATATCAGTATATATTGCGTTGCGATATGTTAAACATGGGTTCCAGTCGTGACATATATTTCAATTTCATGAGTGCGTAATGTGCAGTCAAACATTGTTGGCGTGGGATAGTGACATACTCATTTTTCAGGTTTATATCTAACCCTCAAAAAGCATAGCTGACTGAGAATATAATTCACATTGTTTGACTCTCTCTTGTTCCTACACAGTGGGAGGAACATGCACAGAAGCTTACATGAACATTCACTGTAGATTATTAACAAATCCCATCGACAGTAGCGATCATGCTTCCACAAATCTTTGAGGAAAGCGACGATTCTCTACTGAGCGATTTTGTTGTTCCATACTTTGTTTCCCCCAAATATAAATAAGTGCAGCTCCAGTGTGTAAAGCGGCGTTCTTCAACCTTTGCCGCCATCCTTGCTGTGATACCAAAATGGGAGCTTTGGAAAAAGCCGATGAACATCAAAAGAATTGTGGTTAAGAGCTTTCAAAAGCATTTCTAATCACCAAATCGTTGCAAAATATATTCATGCCGGAAGTTTTTCAAAGTTCTAAAAGAATCTGATACATTGAAGGTGTAGAAATCGTTATTTAGAAATTTGGTGCCGAAAACTCCAAATACAAGAATCAAAGCATACGACAGGGAGTTTTTTTTTTATCAGATATCATAGCTAGAAATGCTCTGGTAGACATGCATGCCGAATGTGAAACATTGATGACACAAGTGTAAACCTCTTGAATGAATGCTGTAAAGATATGTCATCTCATACATTGTGATTCAAAAAGAAAGTGCATTACGGGTGGGCTCATTTTAAAGGCTTTTAAAGGTCTCGAGTAGTGGAATTTGTATAAATATTATATGCACACCAACCATGGCAGTATTTGCAAAGCACATGGACAGCGCAACCTAGTCGTTTATCAAAATGTCTCAAAGCATGGCCTCATAGAAATGCCGTGGTAGAAATGCAATTAGAAGGTTGTGAATAGTCCACCTCCATGTTCGTTGTAAAGCTTATGTCAAAAATGTTTGCTGGAAAAGCTCTTCTAGAAAAGAAGAAGAAAGGGTGAATATTTGATTAGACCACGTGAATGCTTTAGATTCTATTTCATGGCATACAATGTTTACATGAATGCAAAAGAATAGATTTGTTGATAATGATAATGCAAGGTATAAGCAGAAATCAGAGATCTGTATCAATTGTCATAGCAATGTGCAATCAGATACGTAATATAAACAACGATAAGTCTTCCCATGATAAGTATATGCATTAGAAGGAGCAGATACCACGATGCCTGATCACCGCGAATCTTCAAAGATGATTCTGACTATAGGAATGATCGACGGTTATGTTCTCATGCCTGCGATAGATATTAGATTTATGAATGTGGAGAACAAACTGTGGCTCTGTCTGTATGATGCCGATGTAGCAACATTATTCTGACTGTCAGAATGCATGAGCATATCCTGTTGAGGTTATGCATGATAACTAATATGTAGAATCGGATCCCAGTAAGGAATGTAGATATAGCTGCTGCTGATACTTGAAGTTGATCCAATATCTGCCAACGATGCCCCCAAATCGGTGATCGCACTCCATAAAATCTACAAATTGCTCAAGGGATTTGATATTAAGCTGGCAGAAACTTTGTGAAGGCTATTAGGATTGCTCTCCTAAGCACACCGTACATCTTCCCGGAAGCCATCTAAGGTGCTTGCCCCTATTGACATTGCTTGTGTTGTGATTCGTATAATTTACGGTGATTGATTCTTGTTATGGAGATCTTGAAATTACATTGCCGGTGGTTGTGAACATTAGACATTGTTCCCATGGTGGCGCATGTGGTGTCCTAATAATATTTAGCTAGAGGTCGTAGGCAATGATAGATCCGCCTTGGAGGTTGTAGTTCTTGCAAATGAGGAATTGGTGGAACTGTGATGACAAATTCAGATGTTTCAAAAATTGTCTTTGGAAGATGGGGCAGATGATGACAATGACAATGGCAAAAAGCTGGCAGAGCTGTATGAAAGATTACAAGTGATTGGATCGAGGATCTTGGCTGGTTTAGGTTCTACAAAAGATATACAAGTCCGACTTGCTAAATCTTTCAGTGGAGGTTGGCGTATGATAATCTCTTTGACAAGAACTTTGTTTGTTCAGCCTACCCTCTATTTACTTGATGAACCTACCAACCATTTGGATCTTAGAGTTGTTGTCTAGTTAGAAGAATATTTGGAGGCAATTTTGATTTTTTTGAGGCTGAGTTGGCGGCACATATCTAGATCAGTTTCTTCAAAGAGGAAGAATTAACATTCAGAGGGAGTCTGACGATCCATCACAGAAAATCTTGGACGAGGAGGTCAAAGGGTTGATATCAGATTCAGAGGGAGTCTTACATTTCATCAAGAATCAACCTTAGACGAGGAGGTCAAAATGATGATATATGTTTCAGAGAGAACCTGCTTAATGCATTTTTCCTCTGAGACAGAGAAATTTGAGATACCAGCCCTTGTAATGCATTCTTCTCTGTGAGAGATAAGTTTGAGATGAAAGCCCTTGTTCCTCCCTCTGGGAGTAGCCATGGTGGATCCACCCTCTGATATGGTTCATGGTGAATGTCATGTGTGTGACTCCATGACAACACCACGTGAGAGTCCATGGTGATTTCCTTGTACTTGTGATATGAATATCTTTGTGAGGTGGTGATCTCAAAATGATAACTCTCTAATCCTCATTGTGAGGTGACAATCTCACAACGAAGATATTGAAATCCATTATATTAGATGTCTAATGTTCAAATATCACTTGAGGTGGTATCCGAGGGACATAAAATAATGGTAGATATCTATTGTTCAATATCACTTGAGGTGTTATCTGAGGAACTTCACATAATGGTAAATATCTATTGTTCAATATGATATAAGGTGATATCCAAAGAACATGCCATAATGATAGATATGAAATGTTCAATATCACAAAATGTGATATCCGAGGAACATACCATAATTATAGATATCTAATGTTCAATATTACTTAAGGTGATATCCGAGAACATAATGTATAATATCACATGAGCTAATATCCGAAGAACATACCATAATGATAGATATCTAATGTTCAATATCACTCAAGGTGATATCCGAGAACATAAAATTCATTGTGATGTTTATGGTGAACCATAATGATGCATCATGCAGTCATTATGATTCAACCTAATATGAATTCTTCCCTAGCTAAGAGGGAGTGTTGAAGGTGGCGTTGGGAGGACGAACTTGAAGGCATTTGATCGTCTCAAGAGATGCATTGCATCACTTGAGACAATGGTCGATTATCTATAATCGAGAAGGATTCCTCCCTAGCTAAGAGGGAGTGTTGATTTTATTGTAGCAACGGTCAGAATCCACAGGCAGACGTAGATATCACAAATGTTGTGATTATATTTATATTATTATTATGAGATGAAATAATTATATTATCATGTGATAATATAATTATATTGTATAATTATTATGTTGTATGATAATATAATAATTATTATATTAATAATATAATAATTGGGATAATATTGTTATATTGATAATATATTGATATTATAATATATTAATATAATTATTTAATAAACAATTATATTAATATATAAGAGTGGTGACCCTTGGTGAAAGGGCACCTCTTTTATATATAATGAGATATGTGATCTCATTCAAATAGAAATATAACTGAATAATATTATGCAAATTAATATAAGAACAATATACAATTGCAGATTGAGTTAGAGTACTCGAGGGAGACAATTGTGAATTGTCTATGATTGGGATTGCAAATTGGTGCATGTGGTTAAACGAACACAAAAAATAACATACCCGAGAATGAAATAATTAGTCTTTTTATGCTTCTACTGGCAAAAAGCAGCTGTTTTTAGGGTTTGATTCTTATCTAAAACTGAAACTAATTTCTCCAAAATGATGCCAATGTCTTCTAAATGATCCCACAGCCTTTCTGAAAAATTCTTGAAAATATTTTAGCCTTTCTTGACCAAAAATCGCCCTCAAACCCTAGGCGTCTCCTTGCTGTAATAAATGATTGCTAAAAAGAAGCCGTACAACTTGGAAATGAATGTCAACAATCACCAATATGCAGCCGTCCAACCCTTTAACTGAAACCTGCAAACTGATTAATGTTTCTCTATAATTTCTTCTTCTAATCTGCACAATCTTGGCCTCTGAATGAAGTGAACATATAAGCAACTTCAGGTGAATATTTCACACCCTCAAATCACTGCTGTAATGAAGTCTCTACGTTCTCCAATGCCAAAAGCTCTGAAATCTTCAAAACCCTCATTCCTTCTTCCAAAGCCAAGTTCGTGAAAGCAAGTTTTATCAAATGCCAAGAATGAATGCCTTCGAATTCATGAAGAAAATATTTATAAATCCCTCTTAGTTCGATTTCCCATAAAAGCACATTAATAGCATTAAAAATGTTATTTCATCAAACTTAGGAAAACTTTTTGATATTTCATTAAGTATGGCATTTAAAATTATTTTCACTACTATCCCCTCTTTTAATGTTGACTTGACCCTCAATTATAAAGGTTTAAGTTATAACTTTATAATAATCTCTTTTTAATAATTTGATATTGTTTGGCCACTTAAATATTAATAACTCTCCAACTACTTATTATTTCATTCTGTCGTTTGAACTGGGAGTCAACATTGCCGAATCCCATGTGACCAAGTGCTCTGCTAAAAATAGAAAGGGTACTTCTCGAACAATCCAAGACTTAGTATAAATAGTAAGCATTAAGAATGGAGCCATGCAACCCATATAAATGCCAAATCTACAACCACTGAGCTCTTGGGAAGGCGAATATTTCATCTATTGACTAGGTCTCTTCAACAAGATGACCCTCTATCCAATTCCATGTGCCTACAAGGCTGACTAATAGGCTAATCTTGCTTAGCTGATTTCTCTAGTTAGGAGGGGACATCACACTCTGCCCTTTTTGAGATTGCTTGTCCCCAAGAAATCTCAACTTAGGATGCTGCAAGATGTCCTCACTCTCCCAAGTGGCATCGTCTATCGGCAAATCCTTGCACTTAATCATATATTCCCTGATGCCTCGCCTCCGCAATTGTCTCTCTCTGACCTCTAGGATGGCCTCAGGTACTAAAACCAACTTCCCCTCATCATCTAGGGGTGGTAAAACTGCAGAAGGAAAATGGTGTTCTAATGCCTTCTTGAGGCGCGATACATGAAAGACATTATGAACTGTGCTGCCTATTGGTAACTCTAACTCATAAGCCACCTCACCTACTCATTTGACAACCCTGAAAGGACCATAGTAACGTGGCTTTAATTTCTTTGTGCCACTCTTCCTGAGAGTGGATTGGCGAATAGGCTGTAGCATCAGATATATCATAACTCCTACCTCAAAGGACCGCTCAACCCTCTTCTAATCTATATACTATTTCTATTGGTTATGTGCCTTCCGAATATTCTCCTTGGGGGCTCTCATAATGTCCTGGTTCTCTTGCAAAAGATTCCCAACAGTAGGCACTCTACTGTCTCTCAGTAGTAGATCAAGGAAGCTAGGCGCCTCATATCCATACAACGCCATGAATGATGTCATTTGAGTCGACATATGGTGAGTAGTGTTATAATAATATTCACAGAGATAAATCCATTTTACCTAAGCCTTTTGCGTTCCAGCTGTATAATTCTTGAGGTATCCTTCCACCCATTTGTTTACGATCTCCATCTGACCATTTGTCTCCTGGTGGTAACTAGTGCTCGGAGTAAGCTCGGTCCCACAAAGTCTGAACAACTCTTGCTAGAAATGACTCATGAGCCGACTATCCTTGTCGCTGACAATACTCCGCTAAGCCATGTAGCCTGAATACCTCACGGAAGAACAACTCTGCAACCTGTGCAATTGTATATGTAGTTGTTATCGGAAAGAAATGGTCCTTCTTAGTGAGTTGGTCGACAACAACATATATGCAATCTCTACCTTGGGCCTTCAGCAAGCCCGTAATGATATCCATAGATAAACATTCCCACTTCCTATCAGGATTGGGGAGTGGCTGAAGTAATCTTGTAGGATAAGTATGCTCCTGTTTATTCTGCTGGCAAACAAGGCATTCTCTCACATACCAAAGAACATTTGACTTAAGGCCTTTCCAAGTGAAACGTTTCTGTACCTGTTTATAAGTTTTAAAGTACACGGGATGTCCTGCCATGGGTACATCATGAAAGGTCCTCAACACTCTGCTCTTCATCTATGATCCTAGGGTTAAGAAAATTCTGCCCTTGTAAATGATAAGATCATTTAGAACTGTATTTTTGCTGTCCTGAACTGAACCCTCAACTACGCCTTAAGCCCAAGTGTCTTTGGCATATTCTGCCAGAATAAAATGTCTCCAATCTTCTAAAATCTCAACCATGGAGCTCAAATGTGGTCGGCAAGACAAAGCATCACCAACATTCTGTGTCCCATTGACATAAAAAATGTCAAAATCATACGATTGCAGCTTGCCAACCCACTTCTGCTGACGATCATTGAGATCTCAGTACTCTAGGAAATGTCTCAGGTTGTTCTAGTCAGTTTTAATGCTGAATTTGCAGCCAACAAGGTACTGCCTGAACTTGGCCATAACATGCATGATGGCCAACATTTCCTTGTGATAAATACTAAAGCTCCTCTCAGGTCCTCTAAGCTTCTCGCTTTCAAACACAATAGGATGCTTATCCTGCATAAGTACTACCCTAATGCCCTCACTAGAGGGATCACAATGTAGCTCAAAGGTTTTAGTGAAATCATGTAAGGTGAGGACTGGATATGTAGTCATCAGAAGTTTAAATTTCTTAAAACACTCATGTGCCTCAGGAGTCCAAACAAATGCCCCTTCATCAAATCAATAAGTGGTGCTGCATGCCATGAATATCCATCGACAAATCTACGGTAGAAGCCACACAAACCCAAAAATCCACGGAGCTGAGTAAGATTCACTGGAGTAGGCCAATTAATGATAGCGCGCATCTTATCAGGATCCATCCGCACACCCTCTGCACTGATAATGTGGCCCAAATACAACAACTCTGTCATACCCAAATCACATTTGGATTCATTGGCATACAATGATTCCCTGCCAAGAATATCTAACAATGTATCCAAATTTCCAAGGTGCTCCTGCCACTTTTTACTGTACACCAAGATGTCATCAAAGAAGACAAGTACAAATTTCCTGAATTGAGGCTGAAAAACCCTATTCATTGTAGCCTGAAATGTAGTAGGAGCAATGGTTAGGCCAAAAGGCATAACCACAAACTCAAAATGGCCACAGTGGCACCAAAATGGTGTCTTCTCAACATCCTTCTCTCTAACTCGGATCTGGTGATACCCTAATCTCAAATATATCTTGAAAAGAAGCAAGCACCATGAAGCTAATCAATCAGGTCGTCTATCTGAGGCATGGGGTACCTGTTTTTAATTGTTCTCTTATTTAAGACCTTGTAGTCAATGGACAGGCGAAGGGTGTCATCCTTTTTCTTCACCAAAACAACAGATGAAGTAAAAGGAGATTTGCTCGGCCTAATGTGTCCCATAGCAAGCAACTCTTTAATTGTCTTTTCAATTTCATCTTTCAGCCACTTTGGGTACCTGTATGGAGTGATCGTTACGGGCTTAGGGCCCTCTTCGAACTCTATTATGTGCTCAATCCCTCTGTCAGGAGGTCTACCAGGGGGAATATCACTGAATACCTTCCCATGTTTAATCCTCAACTCTTGTATATCTGGTTGATAATCTGATTTTTGCCGGCCCTCCTGTGATTGCATCAACATACACTCCGCTGCCCACTCAGGCATATCATGGCATATGAGCCTCTCGTTTCTTTTGCATGAAATCATCCTGAAACTACTTTCTCGGATGGCCTTCAACACATGTGTCTTCCCATCCACCTTAAACCTGATCTCCATCTCAGGAAGGTTGAGAGTAAACTCCCCTATGTCATGAAGCCAACTTATGCCCAAGACCACATCAGTGCCGCCCATAGTCATGACCTAGAAATCGGCCTTAAATTCATAATTAATCACACGCAAAGGAAGTCCTTAAATTATCATGTTACATTTAATAGTGTAACCATCTGCAACTCTCACCCTTATACCCTCAAACTCCTCGCTCTGAATCCCACCCCTCTAAACCAGTCTAGAATCAATGAAATTATGCGTGACACTTGTATCCAATAAAGTGATAACCTATTCTCTAGCTAGTACCACACGCATCCTGAATGAGTCCTCTTGCTTTATGCTAGTGAGACGTGCTTCCTTTCGCTTAATTTCCTTTTCATACAACTCTATTTTTTCCAAGTTTTTTCTGTGCATCCTCAAACCCTTTTGGCTCGAATTCCTCATGATCGATTTGCTAGTCTGAATTTTCAGATTTATGGTCCTCATAGAATGCCCACATCACATGGTTAGCTTTACCCTTAGGCGTCAAAGGACAATCATGGTTTGCATCATGAGGACCCTTGTAGTAGAAGCACAACTTTTGCTTGCGTAAATCATTAAGTGTTTCCTTGTCAAATGGAGGTGCTGATTTCCCTTTTTGACCCCCTTTGAAATCTGATTTTTCTTTGTTTTTGGGAAAAGACTTGTTGTCTTTATATGAAGAAGATCCCTTAGACAAGAACTTGCTTTGAGGAGCTGTCGTTTCCATACTTCTAGCTTTCTTCATAGCAGCCTATAGTGTCACTGGTTCAAAATCCTTTATCCACCCTTTCAGGTCCTCAATAAACAACACAACCAATCTCCACTCGAAAATGTCGAAGACCATAACAGATAGCTTCTGGGAATCACTAATGTAACTCTCGAAACTCCCAACCTGCTTTAGCTGAGCATGATCTCTGAAATATGTTTCCTGATCCTTCTTATCAAAACGGTCAACCAACCTGTCAACAAACTCCTAATAAGTAGTGATATGGTCATGCGATAAGGTAACCATCCGATTGTGCCACTAGTCATGTGCCACCCCATGTAGATGCAGTGTAGAAAATTTAATTGCATCCCTTTCTGTCCTAGGCTGAAGGTTGAAGTAGGTGTCCAACTTATGAATCCATGACCGTGCTCTGACCTTCCCACTACCATCAAACAATGGTTAAGTGATTTTACTAGTAGCTTGTTCTAGGTCCCTGTTTTGATTCCTTGGTCTTCTGTCTCGCCTTGCCCCATGGTGCTCACTTCTTTGACTCATGAATCTGTCAAAGTTCAAATGTTCCCTTACATCCGGGGGAAATAAACTCCATTCATCATGCGCGGTCGTGACATTATCAACAACTATCACATCGTCCTCATTCCCAACAAATTCTTTAGGTTCATTTCGTAAGTGAGCTGTGTAGGCCTATTAAAGGTACCAGTAAGCGTTTTGTGTGCTTTGGGAGTCCCAACCACACTCCTATTGTCCTCCTAATCATGATGCTGTCTTCTAGGATTAGCCAACTGCTGTATGGCTGTGGTTAGCTGCTACAAGGTATCAGCTACATGCGGCTGTCCATCCTGTAAACCTCTCAAAGTTTCTCTCATTTCTCTAGCTTCATCACGTGGTGGACTATTTTCCCTTTTGTCACCCATACCTGCTACCTATCCAGAGTTTCCAGAAGATGCCTCCCAGTGAATACCTATCAATACAGACACTGTATTTCCTTTAGGTGCGGTGGATGCCAAGGTTTCCTGTATTCCCTCTGATAATACCTTCTTTCCCTGTCTTTTGGTTGCATTAACAACCTGATTTAAACCCAAAGGATGGCAGCAAACTGCTTTGATACCATTGTGAAGACGCCAAGTCCTCTCTAATGCTGGTTCTCAGTTTGTAATCGAACTCTTGCTGATTGTTTTTGGTTTTTTCTGAGTTTTATAATTTTTTTGGAGTTTTTGATATAAAAAGCACATGCAAATATAAACAGAGAAATTAAATGCAGGAAGGAATAATAACATGCAATCTCATAAGATATATATTTTATTTATTTGAAACCCTTGAATACACATGCATACCCAAGAACGAAATACTTAGTCCTTTTATGCTTCTATTGGCAAAAAGCAGCTGCTGTAAGGTTCGATTCTCATCTGAAACTGAAAATAATTTGTCCAAAATGATGCCAATGTCTTCTAAATAATCCCACAACCTGTCTGAAATATTCTTGAAATTGTTTTAGCCCTCCTTGACCAAAAATCACCCTCAAACCCTAAGCGCCTCCTTGCTGTAATAAATGATTGCCAAAAAGCATCTGTATGACCTGGAAATGAATGCCAACAATCACCAATATGCAGTCGTCCAACCTTTTAACTGAAACCTGCAAACTGATTAATGTTTCTCTGTAATTTCTTCTTCTAATCTGCACAATCTTAGCCTCTGAATGAAGTCAACAGTTAAATAACTTCAGGTGAATATTTCACATCCTCAAATTTCTGTTGCTATGAAGTCTCTATATTCTCCAATGCCAAGAGCTCTGAAATCTCCAGAATCCTCGTTCCTTCTTCGAAATCTGAGTTCATGAAATTAAGTTTTATCAAATGTCAAGAATGAATGCATTTGAATTCATGAAGAAAATATATATAATCCATCTTAGTTCGATTTCCCATAAAAGCACATTAATAACATTAAAAATGTTTTTTTATCAAACTTCGGAAATTTTTTTAATATTTCATCGAGTGTGGCATTTAAAATTAATTTCACAAGTGGTCCCCTTTTAATGATGACTTGACCCTCAATTATAAAGTTAAGTTATAAGTTTATAATAAGCTCTTTTTAATAATTCGATATCATTTTGGCCGCTTAAATATTAATAACTCTCCAACTACTTATTATTTCGTTCTGTCGTCTAAACTGGGACTCAACATTTCTAATCCCCATGTGACTAAGTGCTCTGCTAAAAATAGAAAGGGTCCTTCTCGGACAACCCAAGACTTACTATAAATAGTAAGTATGAAAAACGAAGCCATTAAACCAATATAAATGCCAAATCTACAACCACTGAGCTTTGGAGAAGGCGAATATCTCATCTACTGATTAGGTCTCTGCAACAAGATGACCCTCTATCCAATCCCATTAGCCTATGGGGGCCACTGATAGGTTAATCTTGCTAAACTGATGTCTCTAGTTAGGAGGGGATATCACACAATGTAGGAGGAAACTTCCAAGATTGGGGTAAGGATGTATATTACGAATCCTTGAGGACATTTTCCAAAATAGGTAATGCATATATACGCCACAAATCCTTGAAGGAGCCTACTTGCAAATGGTTTCCAAATGCCCATGGACAAGTAATTCCCCTATCGTTCTTAAGGTTGTTGATTAGGAGGAAAGTAAGGAATTAGATCTTAATTATGTATTATGAATCAGGGTTGGTTTTTTATTTTATTTTAATTGGATTTAAATAAGTGATGTATGTTAATCATTTGGAATTGACATTCTCCTAGTAGGGAATGTTAAAAGTTGTCATTCCCAAGTGTAATCCAACCCTAATTGGCAAGTTTAGTGCAAATTAAGTAAGGTCCTAGTTGGGGACATTATAGTGGTTGTGCTTCCAGTAGGTTGGTGCCTACAAGTCATGGGAGTTGGTGCCCATACAGTTCGGTTGGCGCCTATAGTTGGTTGGTGCCTAAAAAGTTTTAAAAGAAGAATTATATAAAAGCATTGATTTGCAGTGGTTTTCTCTTGTTAGGGTTTCCACGCAAAATATTGTGTTATGGTGTTCTTATGTGCATGGTTGTTGAAAGTTAGGCAAAATAGTGCTATTATGATTAATAAAGTTAAAATTTGTAAAATTTGTTGTTATACTAATTCACCTCCCCCTCGCCTCAATATAACTGTGTGCTCTTTAGAAACATCTAACGTCTCAACTCAAAAACATACCAATTATACATACATCTTAGCTATTTGACAAAATAACTCAAAGAAGGAAGATAAACCTTGGGCAAAAATTTGTCAGGATACTACACTTATTGGGAATTCTATAATCCTAAAGGAGATAACTCTATTCTTTTATATCTTTTCTAGCAAGATATGTTTACCACAACAAAACTTAGAAGACTAGATACAACTCTTTTGCAGCAGATCAGATTCTTGTTTTTACACCACCTCTTTGCATACCGAAGTTGTCAAGTTGTTTTATACATGAAAGTACTCCTACCTCCTAGCTCAATTAGATGATCTATATATTTATGAGGCAATAACACTTTTGATAAATATTCAATAAAAACATAAAAAATCTTCTAAAAGAATATTAAAGCTAGACATTTGCTTGTGGACCTTGTTCATCCTCACCACTTGATTGATGAAGTCACTAAAGCATTGATGCCTTGTTTTAGCCATCTTATTTTTCTTGTAATCCTGAAATTAGAACATGAAATTGATGTTTATCTACAAACCACTTTAAATGTTTTTGTTTTTGGGATTGAAAAATATATTTCCTGGGTATAGAGAATGTCATATAGATAATTTCAGTTTTAATATAGGATAATATTATGTAATGTCCCTTCCTTAGGCAATTCAGACTACAGTAGAGGTTGGCCTATAATTAAGGGTTCCCGTAGGTTAGCAAAATGGTCAGGGGACCAAACCAGGGGTTGTGAAGCTTAGCATGGAGCTTTACGAGCTATTCCAAATAGTTTGAGGCAGTCTCCTATTTTTAAGGACACTAAGAAATGGTCCGAGGAGCATTTTGAGCCATTTCGAATGGTTTGAGATAGGTTCCTAATTTTTAATAAGGGGTCCTATTTTGTAGGAGAGTGACAGTGACCTTTCTATATTTAGAGCACCCTTGGACTCTGTGGTAGCACTCAGTTTTCAATTTGGAGTCCAAGTGATGATTTCAGGAATAAAACAAAATATTGAAGTTATGACTTAATGTTCTAAATAAATTAATAAAATAAACATCTAATAAAGTTACTTGATATTATTTTAGTAAAGTAACAAATAAGTGGACCACCATAGGACATGACGCTTAAGAATGCTTAAATTAAGTTGTTTTAAAAACAACTTATTATTATTAATAAGAAAGTCATAAGGGGTTCGAACTTGATGAGGAGAAATATGTTTGTAAAAATAAACTGAATTAAATAAAGTGGAAACCCTAAAAGGGCCAATTAGGTTTTGAAGTCAATAAAGTAACATGAGGAGGCATCATTTCAATATTATGAGATCAATTTCAGAATTCTTTCACATAGCAGCTCTTGCCAGGTATTTTTGAGAATGAAACCCTTGGTGAATTGTGAATTGGACAAAAACCCAGTTCACCATTGAGGGGAATCTATATAGGGTTTCCATTTGTGCTACAATAGATGATTTACAAGCATATTTTATAGGTTTGTTTACAACAATAAGGTTTCTAGGGTTTGGTGAATTCAAATCAAAATTATTTAATAAATAAGGATGTCACCTGGAGGCCAATTGGGCAATATCTTGTAAAAAATTCACTGCATGGATTCACAGGAAATTGGTTGCAGCAGAGATTGATGAGTTTGGAGGCAAATTTGGAGGGTTTTGAAGTTTTTTCTAGCCATCTGTACTTCGCAGGCTAACTGTACCACTTTCTTGGCTGGCATACTCCCTTTCTTGCCAGATGTATGATTTAGTATTTTCATCATTGCTTTTACAATTTGTTTTCAGTAATTATTTTTGATGTGAATAAAACCAATCAACACCTCTTAGCAAGTTGGACACACTCGTCTTATAAATCTTACATATTATACCAATGTAACTTTTGTAATGTCACTGATATTATTGAATAATTTAATTTAAAATTTTGTATGTATGGCCCCGAAATTAAATTTATTATCTCTCGGGCCCATTTTTATTTTATTGTGGGTAGCGTGTTGGCCGTGTCGACACTTTTTGTAATCCTTCGGGAAGTTTCCTCGAAGCCATATATAAGGCTGAGTTAGTTGTTTTTGTAGGTATGTGAATTTTTGTATTTTCTTTGTATGTTGGAATTCCTGTTGGGGTTCAGTTGTCTGCCATTTCGGAGGTGCAAGATTATCCATACCTGGTATCTGCAGTTTCAGTGGGAGTCACTCCTCACCCTATTCTGCTTGTGGTTCGAGTTCTGTAATATCTATATTGAAGTTAGTTTGTAATCCAGTTCTAGAATAAATAAATAGTTCTAGATCTGCGCTTGTACACTGAATTAATAACTGTTATGTGTCTATTTAATACTTGCATTCTATATCGGAGAACCTTTAGGAAGCAATATCGTACCATACATACTGTGCAACCATTGGGAGCTGTATGACATTCATACCATACACAAGAGGCAAGGGACTATTCGTATGGACATATATTTGACTGTACGAGCCAATACTTCCATCGTATACAGGTGTGAAGCTAGCCGACCGCCGTGAGTGTTGGCCATATGCCATTTGTGATGGGCCCAACATTTGGCCGTACGACTGTGTCGTACGAAGGGTTTGAGTTTGTATCGTACGAGCAACAACTATCATACGTCGGGCTTAGAGCGGGGGGAGTTTTCATGTGACGGAGGAACCGTAGACTGAATTACCTTCGAGGGTGTGCAGCCGAGTGATCCGTACAACTGTGGGCGCTTGGGAAAATTACAGTGGTTTAAGAGTTGGTGATCTTGCCAGCCTGTCAGGTTGAGGCGCATTTACACTAGAAGGATGTACTGTTCTCTTGACAGAATGGGGGAACCCCAGGATATTGTCGTGGAAGTCATGGCACTGTTAAGGGAGATGACCAAAAGTCAAGCACAACTCAACGACACCATGGTCAGAGGAGAAGAACGACAATGGCTCATGGAGGAGACATTACAGAGATTGGCCGAAAGGAAGACAAACAGAGAACAAAATGGGCACGATGATAATTCCGTGACAGGGAGAGCAAACCCTCAGCATTCTTGACTGTCAATGCCGACATTTCTGCCGAGAACCGAAGCACCTCAAAGAGAGCGAGAGCCCTTTTTCCAAGAAATGCAGGAGTAACTAATGCAACACTGGAAGAACACGAATCTTGAAGGAGACATATCCTTCAAAGATTTTGTTGATCTACGAATGAGATATTCAGGTGGCAGCAATCGTGGCTATTACAACGATGACCTCAAACAAAACATAGGCAACGCAAACCTATCATCCTTTGATGGATTTGGATCAACATCCGCGCGAGCATGGGTACAGAAGGCGGACACGTATTTCCAGCTTAACCCGATGCCGGAAGATGAGGCAATCAAATTTGCGGTGCTTCACCTAGAAGGGATCGCACATGAATGGTGGCATCATGGAATGGTTACCCTCGGCCACGATCAAATAACTTCCTATGCTGAATTCACGGAGAGACTGATAGACCGATTCCCTGAGAAAGATCCATAACCTACTTTTAAGGAGTTGGTGTAGTTGAAGCAATTCGAATCGGTCGAGAGTTATATCACAGAATTCCAGAGACTCTCCGTGCTGGTAAAAAATATCTCGTAGAGGCGATTGATTGTTGTTCGTAGATGGGCTGATGGAATCTCTGAAAGGTTGGATGAAAGGATTCAACCCCATCATGCTCACCGAAGCAATTAAGAAGGCACATGACATGGCGGTGTCATCTTCTTCTTCCAGGAATTATTCATACCCCAAGCCACCCCTCGCTTCGAAGGAGAAAGACGACAAACCCCCTCCTAAGCAACCATCATTGGATGAGACCACCAGACAAGAGCTCAGGAGGAAACTCTGTTTTAACTGTACGGAGTCGTGGGAACCAGGGCATCGCTGCTTAGGCAAAGGAAAAATCGATTACATTGAGGTTATGTTCGGCGACGAGGAGCATGAGGAACCTAAGCCCGAAGGATATGGTCAACAAGCTTCCAGGGAGGTTAACATAAACCGTGCAGAGAGGGTTGCCATGCTGGTACGATAAGAAGGCACCATTCCAGTACTTGGAGGTACTCCGAGGTGCATTGTATTCAGGGTGTGGGTACCCTTCAGGGGTAGCGGGTCATGGTCATGCTCGACAGTGGAGCTACACTGAACTTCATCAACTCATCACTCATGAACCGAAGGGGTTTGCCTACGAAGGCACACCAAGGGTTCAAAGTCAAGGTGGCGGGAGGAAATCTCTTGTCATGTACCCATCTGGTTCCGCAACTGAGCATTACCATGGCGAACCACAAGGTGATAGATGACTTCTTTGTAGTAGATCTGGATGACATGGAGGTTATATTGGGCATCCAGTGGATGGAGACTCTTGACGAGTACAGAGAGTTTCAAGAGGATGGAGTTCTCCTTGGAAGTGAATGAGAAAAAGGTAGTGTTGAGGGGAATGTTGAATGGTTGTCCGAAGGAAGTCTCAGCACGGCAGATGGAGGCAATTGTCAGACATGATGATGTAGTCTGGGCGGCATACTACTAGGTCTGGACTGAACCCTTGAGGAGTCAACACACATACTATCGTGATGATGAGCTTCCTGCGGTGTTGGGCAAGCACAGTCTGGTTTTCGCTGACATCCCACCAGGCATACCTCCACACCGTGGCTTTGAACACACCATCGAATTGGAGGAAGGAGCCAAGCCTGCCATCACCACACCATACCGCCATCCTAAGAAGTTTAAGGATGAGATAGAGAAGACGATCCAGGAACTCCTCGACAAAGGATGGATCAGGCCTAGCTCTAGTCCCTTCGTGTCGTCAGTAGTGCTAGTAAAGAGGAAGGATGGATCCCTCCGGATGTGCGTGGACTACCATGCATTGAACAAAAAGACTAAAAAACAAGAACCCCATCTCTAAGATCGACGAGTTGTTGAACAAATTACATGGCGTAGTCTATTTTTCCGAAATAGATCTCCCCTCTGGCTACCACCAGATCCGCATGAGGGAGCAAGACGTGGAGAAAACAACCTTTCGTTGCCATTACGGAAAGTATGAATTCTTGGTCATGCCATTTGGGTTGACCAATGCTCCGGCCACCTTCCAGTCCAGCATGAACCACATCTTCAGAAAACACCTAAGCAAGTTCCTATTGGTGTTCTTTGATGACATACTCATCTACAACAAGATGTGGGAGGAACATCTGAGGCATTTGGACGAAGTTTTGGGAATCATGGACTCACAATCATTGTTTGCCAAAAGGTCCAAATGTGAGTTCGGAATGACGAAGATATTGTATTTGGGACATATCATCAGTGCCCAAGGGGTTCAGGTACATCAGAAGTAAATCCAAGCCATTCTGGATTGGCTGCTTCCCAAGACTCTCAGAGCTGCATGGATTTTTCAGATTGTGCAGTTATTACAAAAGGTTGAAGGGATTTTCATAGCTTAGTGCCCCACTGACAGATCTGACAAAGAAGGGGTCTTTCCATTGGGATGACCAAGTGCAACACACCTTCGACAAGTTGAAGGAAGTCATGAGTTCTTGTCCGGTTTTGGCACTACCCAACTTCACTCGACCCTTCATCCTAGAGTGCGACGCATCAAGAGAAGGCATTGGGGCGGTGTTAATGCAGGACCGTTATCCCATTGCGTTTGAGAGTCGGAAGGTCTTGGGTGCGAAGCGGCTGTACTCCATGTACGACAAGGAGATGCTCGCCATCATGCACGCACTAACGAAGTTTCGACAGTACCTTGTCGAAGCAAAGTTTGTCGTGTGTACGAACCACAATAGGCTGAGATATTTCTTGGAACAAAGGGATTTGAACGAACAACAACAGAAGTGGGTGAGAAAATTCCAAGCATTTGATTTTGATATTGAGTATGTGAAGGGCAAAAATAATGTGGTGGCCAATGCCCTATCAAGAAGGCCTTCCATATGTTCCCTATCTCTGATTTCAGCGAATTGGAAGGCACATCTGTTGGTTGAATACTCCAAGAATACATTCGCGTGCTAGCTAATGGATGGTCAAGTGCAGGATGACAGAAACAAGGTTGTTGAGGACATCATTTACTATAAGGACAAAATCTATGAGGTACCCGAGTCCAAGATGAAGGAAAGAATTCTAAAAGAGATGCACGACTCACCCTTGGCCGGACAACCAGGATACCTGAAGACCTACAGACAAATCTGGGAAAGGTTTTCTTGGAAGGGCCTTTAGAATGACGTTTTGCAGTATGTGCAGGAGTGCTCCAATTGCCAGTAGAACAAATCCGGGCACACCTTACTTGCGAGAATACTTCAGCCGTTGCCATTCCCTTACCAGAAGTGGGATAGCATCTCGATAGATTTCAGTACCGGCCTTCCCAAAGTGCAAGGAAAGGATTGCATCTTTTTTGTGGTAGATGGTTTGACCAAGTATGCCCATTTCTTTTCCATCTCCACCAGATACCATGCGGTTCAAGTGGCCGAGTTGTTTTTCCGTGAGGTATTCCGCTTGCACGGACTGCCACAAAAAATAGTGAGTGATAGGGCTAACCGTTTTCTCAGCACCTTTTGGATGAAGTTGTTTCGATTTGTAGGAACGGAGTTGTCACCAAGCACGAGCTACCACCTGCAGACGGATGGACAGACGAAGATTGTGAACAAATGGTTGGAGGGTTATCTCAGGAACTATGTTTCAACACAATCGAAGGCATGGGTCCGTTGGTTACATTTGGGAGAACACTATTACAACAACACCTACTTACCACATGTTGATAGGTATGGCACCCTTCAAAGAACTGTATGGTTAACCTTCTTCATTCGTGGATTTGGCGTTGGGTGATAGCCGCGCATCGGGGGCGAACGACTCGCTACAGGAGAGTTTAGATATCCTGAGATCTCTCAAGGATAACTTGCAAAGGGCTCAGAAGGAACAAAAGATGTATGCCGACCGACACTGGATTGAGCAGAGTTTTGAGGTAGGGGACTTGGTATGCCTCCGGCTTTAACTGTACAGACAATCCTCCTTGAAGGCATGTGGTAAGGAGAAGTTGAAGCCACATTTCTATGGGCCCTACAAAGTGGTTCGGAGGGTGGGGGAAGTTGCCTACGAGTTTGAACTTCATGTGGGTAGTCAGATTCACAATGTATTCATGTGTCATGCCTCAAGAAGGTCGTCGGGCAGCGACTCACATTGTCGAAGGAACTCACACCCATTGACGAAGAGGGGAAACTAATTCTTGAACTGGCTGAAATCATCAACGTCAGAGAAAAGAAGCTGAGGTCGTGTAGAGTCAAGGAATTCCTTGTGCGATGCAAGGATTTGCCGATCAAGGATGCCACCTTGGGAGGCGAGCAAATTTTGGAGCATCCAAGCCTGCAATTGCTTGAGGGCAAGCAATTCTCAGGCCGGGAGGACAGTAATGTCCCCGATATTATTAAATAGTTTAATTTAATAATTTTATATGTATGGCCCCGAAATCAAATTTATTATCTCTCAGGTCCATTTTTATTTTATTGTGGGTAGCCTGTTGGCCGTGTCGACACTTTCTGGAATCCTTCGGGAAGTTTCCCCAAAGCCATATATAAGGTCGGGTTAGTTGTTGTTGTAGGTATGCGAATTTTGTATTTTCTTTCTATGTGCGAATTCTTGTTGGAGTTTAGTTGTCTGCCATTTCGGAGGTGCAAGATCCTCCCTTCCAGTTTCAGTGGGAGTCACTCACCCTATTCTGCTCGTGGTTCGAATTCGGTAATATCTATATTGAAGTTAGTTTGTAATCCAGTTCCAGAATAAATAAATAGTTCCAGATGTGCGCTTGTATGCTGAATTAATAACTGTTTTGTGTGTCTATTTAATACTTGCATTCTATATTGGAGGTCATTCAGGAAGGAATACTATACCATACATTCTGCACACCCATTGGGAGCCGTACGATATTCATACCGTACACAAGAGGCAATGGAGTGTCCGTACCGACATATATTTGATTGTATGGGCCAATACTTCCACTGTACGGAGGTGTGAAGTTGGCTAACCGTTGTGAGTGTTGACTGTATGCTATCTGTGGTGGGCCCAACATTTGGCTATAGAACTGTGCCGTACGAAGGGGTTGAGTTTGTACCATATGAGCAGCAAGCACCGTACGTCGAGCTTAGAGCGGGGGGAGTTGTCGTGTGACGGAGGAACCGTACTCAGAATTGCCTTCGAGGGTGTGCAACAAGGGATCCGTATGATTGTGGGTGCTTGGGAACATTACAAGTTTGCTTGATAATCATGTATATCTTCCATCATTTGAACTTGAGCTTTCTTCTCAAGGCGATCAAAAGAGAGTTTTGAGTAATTTTTGAATCCACAAAAATATGTACTTCTACCCAGTTAATTTTTCTGCTAGTGAAGTGTAATTTATTTATTTAATCGTGACAAAGAGATTTCAAGTTTAACCTTCATGGAATCTTTTTCTTTGTTTCCTTTATCTGTTCTAACTATTAGGTCAGGTTTGGTTCTTCCTTTTCTAGTTGATTTCAGATGTTCAATTGCCTTAGTTTTTCTTAGCTTCTTTGTACTAGGATGTAGAAATGATTTCAATTGTGTGAATTTTTTTTGATATTGGAGCTTGTCCACATTTATAGAAGTTCCCTAGGTTTGTCCTATTTTATCTTGAATTATATTTCTTTGGTTTAATGAATCTTTTGAATATTTTTTAGTGGAGTTATTTCCAAGAGGTTATGGGTACCCCTATTATACCAAATGTAATGTCCCCATTTCTTACCCTTCCTGAACATCAACTATTTTCTATGGATTGGCCCATTAGGCCAATGAGATTGATAGGGAACCCATCCAGGGGTTGCAGATTCACCTAGGATATCTTCTGACCGAATTTTGAGAGTTTATCTGATGTTGCCAAGGGTCAAAGACAGTGTCCTAAATTTTAGGAGGGGCTCCTATTTTTTAGGAGGGGGCCTTATTTTGTGGAGGAGATTGGCAGAAGGCTCTTTGAGGCATTTTGGATGTTTGGAGACAGTTTCCTAAATTTTAGGAAGATCTCTATTTTTTAGGGGGAGACAGGTAGATGACTTGTTACTTGGAGACATCACTGGGTGACTGTGTAGCGTCAGTTCTCAATTTCATGTGATCCGGCATAGGTAGATGACTTGTTACTTGGAGACATCACTGGGTGATTGTGTAGCGTCAGTTCTCAATTTCTTGTGATCCGGTGAAGAGGGTTTGGAATAAATATTAAATATTAAAGTTTATAAAGTATTAACTTTAATATTTAATTTAAATAAATAAATAAAAGTACTTTATAATACAGTACTTTATGGGGGAATAATAAAGTTAATTTTATATTTAAGGTGACTTTTTGAATAATAAGGCTACTTTATTAAAATATAGAAAAAGTGACTTTATTTTTTTAAAATAAAGTTACTTTAATAAAGTGACTTGTTTAAGTCAAATTATTGCAATAAAGTGTATGCCCTATGGAAAAATAAAATAAACTTTATAATGTTTATTTAAAGGTTCTGCCTCCATGAGAAGTCCGGCAGCTTTAGGGAGGGTATAGTAATATTTTATCAAAATAATGGAACCCTAACAGTAATGTTAGGGTTGAGGAGGAATAAAAGAGCAATGGGGCTTTCTTTTTGGCATCTTTGGAAATCATTTTTGAGATTCGCTTTCAGCTTGGAGTTGAAGAGGAGGGTTTCTCTAAACCAGCTATCAGAAGAGGACGATATCTCTCTGATTTTGTGTCCTATAGGTGTGAAAGACCACCCAAGGGTTAGTCTACAGGAAACTTCTCACAGAGGTTTCAGTTGTGCTTATTTTGAAGGGGTTTGGGAGAGCTTCATTGCATTAATTTAGAGAAGGATTCACAGAATATTAAAGGCAGATTTGAAGATAATTGATGTGACTACAGAATTGAGGAGTTTGAAGGAAATCAGTGGAAGAAACCCATTTTCAGCTTGCATCAGAAGGTTTGGCTGAGTTCATTGTTCTTTCTTGACCTAGTAGCAGATCTGGACTGATTAGGACATCTTACAGCAGCAACATTAACACCTGCAGACATCGATACAGGCTTGGAGCAAATTAGCAGCGATTTAGATTTGGATTTTGAGGGTTGTAAAGTACAGATCAGAACCATACTGATCTGTAAGAAGCCAATCAGACACTAGAAAAGACCTCTGTTGGCGAAAATCAAGGTCATTGTGCATAATTTTGGCATGTAATGATTATCATCAGATCCATACATGATTAGATTGTGTGTGTAACTGGTTATTGATTCAAGAGCTTTCTTCCATTGTTTGCATATAGTTGTTGTATTTGTTAATTTCCGGCATTATGTTTATTTGTTTCCATTCATACTCGGAAAAAAAAAATAGCAAAAAACATTAGAAAATCAGAAAAAAATATTCAGAAAACCAGAGAGAAAAATCGTAATTTTGGCATTTAAAGAACAGGGGTGGTCATTACACTGAAATTGTTTCTAGTCTTTCACATCCTCTTTTTTTATAGTTACTGCTTTCTCCACGGGATCTGGCCATAATGCGACAACTGCATTATGATGTAGGGCTTTGAGGTCACCTGTGTAATGTCCCCATTTTCATGAGCATCAGAGTTTGAGAGATTAGCCTATTTCCTGACCCTTGTAGGTTAATCAGTTGGATAGAGGGTCTCAGTTGGTCGAGCCAGAAGCTATATTCCCACTCCAGAGGTCAGTGATGTTAAGGATTGCTCTTCGTTTGAGTCAGATTGGCACACTTACTATTTATAGTAAGTGACTATTTTGGGAAAGTCAGGGTTACTGTATTTAGCAGGGCACCTGAATAGTTTGGTAGCAGTTTGGAGTTGTGGGGATTTCGGCAGAGCTTCCTGTTTGAGACTTACTATTTATAGTAAGTCAGTTTTGTGTAGTTGCTATTTTTAGTAGGGCACTTGGTTATCTGGCATTTGCAGTATACATCTGGATTTATAGTTGATCCCTTGGAGAGGTTTTTATAGCCTGAGTTCATGATTATTTTATTATTAATAAAGTCGTACTTTATTAATAATTATTTTAAAGTCCAAATATAAAATAATAAAGTGAATGGACTAAGTTATATTTTAAAGTGCCATTAATGGTCATAATATTAATTTATATGTTGGCGCCAGTTTATGAGGATGGAGGAATTAAATATTATTATTTATCAAGGATGTGCATTAAGTTATGAGAAGTGTGTGGTTGAAGCTGGAAGTTCGATTTTCACTTGAGAAATTATAAAAGCCATGAAATGGGAATCGAACTTCATTCTATCCATTGTGCATTTGATAATTTGGTGTTTGTGTGTTGAGTTTAGAACCAAGGGTTTCAGAATTCAAGAACCTGGAGAATTGGTAATTCTCAGAGTTCAAGCACTTTGAACTGGTTGCAGATAATCAGTGAATTGTGCCTCAGCGTTGGCTTCATACAGAGGGCAGGATTGATATTAATTGTTTGCAGAAATTGAGGTTTGAATGCTTATTATCTTTCCAGAACATATTGCAAAGTTTGAAGGATTTCATTTATTCAGATTGCAGCTTTCAGAAAGGGTCAGCGTTTGAAATAATAGAGTGGCCGCGGGTTTTCTTGAAGCCACGATAATCTGAGAAAGGGTGATGTTTGTTACTAGGAGGCACGATTTTGGATATTTCGTGACTTTCCCTTGCATTTACTACCCTTGGCATCAATTCCAGAATCACTACATTCAATTTATGGTGTACAAAATACATGTGATCTGATTCCAGGTTTCAGCGTTTTGCATTTGATAAATTATAGTTGCATGATTTTGTCATTGTATTGCAAATTGGTAATTAGCAAATAAAGTTTCCTTATGCTTAGTTTGTGTAATTCATTTGAAATTCAAGCACTGCTATTTCGATATTATTGTCAAAATAAAAAACAAAGAAAACACATATTCTGAAAATGCAAACAAATACAAACTATAAAGCAAAAACCGTTTCCAGCAGTGTTGATCAGAGTTAGAACCAGTTGGGGTTCTTACAACCCAGGAGTTTCCATATTGGGAGTATAAGTTCTGACTGTTTCCACATGCCTATTGTAAATCTATTACACGCATTTTGGCTTATCATTTTCTACATAACAGCTCTGGACTGATGCTTCCTCCATTTCTTTCCATGTGTTGATGAGGTTTTCAAAAGAGAAGGCATAGTTTTATGTCCTCGCATTTGTATTGAATTTTGTAGTTTTGACTCAATAGTCAATCCGGCACTTGTAAGGCTGCTTGAAAGTGAAGAACATTTTATTTTTCGCTAATATTATAGCATTGTTGTAGCTTGTACAGAACAACCCTTTGTAAGCTAAGCTTTGAATAACATGAATGTTAAATTGAAAAGTTGATGAAAATCGACATAGGGGTTATCTTCTTTGTTTTTGTCTAGTTATTCTAACAGCTATCCTACTTTTTAAAGCTCTATTTATCTCTTCACTTAGTTCTCTCGATTCTCAAGCCGGTTCATATTCAACTAGGGAGAATTTTGTATTTTCTTTTATGAAATGCTGTTTTGTCTAGCAACGCAGATTCAAATAATAGATATCAGCTTAATTACAAGCTCTTATGTGTGCATTGTTCGCATTTTTTCATTTTTTGTCTTTGGGTTTTAGAGATGTAAATTTTGAGATTTGGATTGGAATATTTAGGTTCTGAAGGTCATTTGATTGATTTTAATTTTTTTCTAATCCATCGGTTTTTTTTTGTGCAGGCCATGGGATATCAGTGATTATATGTGTGGGAATCTTGTCTGGTTGTGCAGATGCATTGCAGCTCTTAATTACTAGAATTTCAAGTAACGTTTTTACCTTTATGTTAATCTGAGTGTATGTGCATGATTATTAGCATAAAAGAACTCTCAAAAATTGTGTTGCATTTTTATGATTTTTCACTTTGAGTGAAATGGTAGATTGATACTGCAAAAAAACCTCTCTAAGCTCTAATATTATAATTGGTTAACATTACATGGCAATTATTATCCTGTTGATGTAAAAGAAAATCATAACAAAAAACAGAATTTCTGCACATGGAGAATATGCAGCATGTGTTTATGTCTTGATGCTAGATATTTCTGTGTCTATTTGATATTTCCTTCCTCTTATTAGCATGGTGAATTTTTAACACCTTATTTGGATGGGATGATTCCTCACCTACATTAATGGATTGTTCCTACCTCCCTACCAGTACCTGAACCAATTGGCCTTCAGTTGTCATCCCTTGTCTGGCTCCCCTTGGGTCCTTTTCCAAGCTCTTCGATACTACTGTGTCTAGCCGGAAACTCCAATGACATTTGCAAGACATTTCCAAGGAGGACCAGTTGATTCCAAACTGTTCTTGAGTGAACCCCATGTCAGAATGTAAAAGGTTTCATGTTATTTCTTATCCCTGCTTAGATTTGTTACTTTAATTGTTGACTAGGGTAGTGTAAGTTGTAGGGTGCTTGAACATTGGTAGACCAATGGTTATGTCTTACTATTTACAACCCCCATCTAATTCATTGCAATAACAAGTTACAATCATAGTGTAACTTACACTATCTTAGCTGACAATTAAAATAACTTACACTATCGTAGGGTTGCAAGCAGAGTGGGTTTAACCATGGAGGAAACTCCGTAGTTAAGCGCGCTCAAGCTGGAGTAGTACTGGGATGGGTGACCTCCCGGGAACTCCTGGTGCTTCACCTCTGTGAGTATCACCTAGATGCAATGAGTGCTAAGTGTTCCATTCATTCTCATGAGAGATGGGTTCATGTGAACCACTACTCATGAAACATGGTTCAATGAGTTTGACTAAAAAACTACGTAGTTGAATCCTGATAGAAATATCACAATTTGACTTGCTGTGGAAAATATCTCCTACTTATCAACAAAACCAAGTCGTATAAAAATATAACATAATCACATATAACTGTGTACGCAAACTGTTGAAACTTAGAAAAATGATAGTACAAATTCTGGAAGATTTGGTAATACATTTTTGAAGACATTCCTATCATATCTGTATTGGACAGCATCTAGCATCAGGTTAAAGTTAAACATGATTTTTTTGATAAAAAACTGTTTTGCAAATTCATTGGGGCTTTGGAATGTTGTGGAGTTTTTGTCAGTAATTCTTGACCCCTTTGTTTTTCTAGATGTCATTTTTTAATAAGCTAGATGTTTTATGGATGGATATTATTGAGATTAGTTCTTGACACTTATGTTGTGCTTGATGGTGCTCAGGTAGTGGTGTGAACTGGGTTCCTAGTTTACTTTGGCTGTTTGGATTTTTTACATTTGTCACCGTTTCTGCAATATTGGTCACTGAAGGAGTTAGAAAGGTCCCTTTACAATATTTTGGGTTCAAGATAGCACCAACTGCAAGGTTAGATTTTTATATTAATGAGAAATGAATTTTTCAATGCGCTATTGATTCTGTGTAAATACTGAAGCTACCTCTATCTAGCATGTAATAGCTATATTTGTCTGTAATCAAGTTTTGCTCACTGAAATTGTTATCTTGCTGGATCAATGTTGCATTTTTTAAATATATGTATTTCAAAATATTATAATGGAAAATATGCAAAATGATAGCCAGGATTGAATAACATGAGATATAGTGGGTATTGTTGTATTCTTATATTCAATATAAATCAAGATAAATAAATACTTTGGGGTAAAATTACATCACATAGTATCCCTTAAGCTACTGGTTCCAGTATGAGTGCAGATACGGATGTTGGAACCATTATAATGGTACGACACTCTTTTTTCCCTTGGGTACAAGTATGGGAACATATATATATGTATGTGTGTGTGTATGTATAAACACTATTATGTGTTAAAAAATTTAAAATTATGTAATTTAAAACAATATTACTCATAATTACCAATAAAAAATATATTTGAATGCCTAATAATTTGCAAAAATGAAAATAATTATAAATTTATAGATCAATGTTTTGTCAAATGTTAATACACAATGAAAATTAGAATCAATATTTAATAATTTTCATATTTCTCTTCATGAAAAACATCAAGTTTAACATTTGGTTCAATTTTACTTGAAGCACAATGCGTTACAATACCACTTCCACTAGCCATGTTGTATAAAATTTGCCTCATTTAAAGATATTTACTAGCAAGTTGTGCAACAATAATGTCCAAGTCAACACACTCATGACTTGGAACTTAGATCCCAATTCCTTGTCACCACTTCATCATTCGACTTCATCCGCCGTCTGCCTTCATCTATTCCCGTGCGCTCTCCCTCTGACTTTGATTCCGAAGAGGATGCCAACTCCTCTCTCACCACTTGCGTGCTCAGGGCAATAACAAATTTCCACCCTCCACTCTCCATGGATAACATGTTTCGCTGTCAATTGTGGTTTACCTTTGCAGTGATGAGTCACCCTCGCTCGACGATCGCATCGTTGGCTTTCTTCTTTAGGGGGATTACTACACAATCCAGAATGAAGGGTTGTGTGCCAATAGTTACCTTTTGTGCCATTAGGGTTCTGATTGGCTTGATGTCATGCAGGTCGACACCCACCAGATTGAATGTCGTTGGCCACAACATCCATTTCCCCAAGTTCTTCCACGTTTCTTCTAGTAGTACGTTTACCCCTGATCCTCCATCCACAATGGTGTCTGTGAGGATTGTGCCCAATATAACCATTTCCACTACTGCAGGGTACCTTCCACTGTTCATCGCTAGTAACATTGGGTACACTGAAGAGCTGACTGGAATCTTTGTGTGGGTGTCGTCGTACGGATAGGCACATTTGTGGTGCTCGTGATAGTCGTCCTCAGTTGTGGCATAACGTCCAAAAGATCTTTAATCTTTATTGGCATTTTTGTCTGCAACACTTCTCTTAGAGCGTTTTGCTCGAACTCCGCGTGTAGCGAAGTACTGACAGTGTCATTTGTTTCCCTTCGTTCCTCCACCATTTCCCTCTCAATGTCAGCTTTAGCTTCTTATAACCTCTCCTTTTCTGTACAGGTGTCTGGGTACTTCCCTTTCTTCGCTTGTACTCTTGTGATTGCCAACACCCCTTCCTCGACTGACTTGTCAATATTCAATACGTTTATTCCCGACTTCGGGTAGTTCACGTCTTCGTGGTCGTCGGGACAACACCATCTGCACAGATGCAGTGGATTCTCTTCCTTCAGGCAATCTCGGGTGAAGTGTCCACATTGGTTGTAGGCCCGACATTGAATCATTGGTCAACCTTTGGTGTTGTATTGTATCCGACTTCGGTTGTTATTATTATTATTTTTACCACCTCTTCGGTTATTCCGGCAGCCACCGGATGATGCAGTTGTATTGGCTGGTTGTTGTGGGGTGACCGTTATTGCCATGATCGTCGATGATTGCTCCTGTGCGAAGAGCACTTGTGCACTTCTGGTCTTCATATTGTATGGGCAGTCTTTGGCGGAGTGTCCGAATACTTGACAAATGTCATAGAATGCCTTTTTAGGACATGTGCCTTTCATGTGACTTTCTTCCTTATAGTCTGCGCATCACAATTCCCCTTCACTCTTGCTAATACTCCCCTTCATGGCCTTGAATTCTTTCATCATTTGATGCATGTCCTTCTGTAATGCTTGCACCTTCTTACTTGCTTCCTCATCGCTAGTACTCCCTTCTGAAGAGTCATCATAACATGACCAGTTCTTCTTTATCCGCAACGTCTTGTCATGACTTTCTATATCCATGGCCCAATTGTAAGCATCTTCATATGACGTCTGGGGAACAACTTTCATCTTCTTTCTCAAGGAGGATTTCAATCCCTCCATAAACTAGCATTTCTTTAGTCCATCCACCAGTTGATTCTCCATTTTCCCAAGCAGCTCCTTGAGCCGCCGATTGTATGTTCTCACACTTTCATTCTTGCTCTGCTTCATGTTATAGATCTCGGTTACTATCTCGTTATCATACTGAAGCAGTTTGAATTTTGCCTGGAATGCTTTCTTCAAGTCAAACCACATGCTCACCTTGGTTTTGTCGACTTCAAAGAATCAGTCTATCGCCACCTCCCGTAGTGTTGCGGGAAATTGTACCACCCAATCATCTTGGTTGGTCTGCCCATTGGCTGACCAGATTGTTTCACACGTCCTGAAGTGCCGCGTGGGATCCTCCATTCCATCCCCTATGTACTTCAGCAACTTCTGATTTTTCGACATTGTTGTGGTTCTGTGTGAACCGCTCTGTGTACTCAGCCCAGTTGGAATTGCTTCCAATGACCCGCTTTGTGTACTTGGCCCTGCTGGAATTGCTCCCAAGTTCGGTGCACTGGATCTGAACAAATCGTTTTGACTATGGTGCCCGTGTGTCCTCTTGACACTCTCGGTCGCTCCCGTATCCTCTACGCGTCTGGTTTCGGTGTGCTCTGCATTGTGTCCTTCCAGCCTCTGATCCCCTTGCCTCCCTTCGGTACGGGGTCTCTGGTTCCACTCCTCAACCGTCCTTAATATTTTGTAATGTGAGGGTCAAGTGTCCCAAACGGCGTCGGGTATTTTCGATCAACTGATATACATCGTCACCTTTAGCCAATCCCCCACTAGTATGTCCTTCGGCACTCCGGTCCACTTCGTACCCTTCGACACTCTCTTGGTCCCCTTCAGTTAATCCTTCCGCAATTCTTCATAGCCGCCATCTGCGCTCGACTTGCTCTTGTAACCTTAATGCTCTTTGGAGGGCTTTGTGCTCATCCTCTTGCTCTTGTAACTTGGTCCCCTTCGGAATACGCTTCCTATCTTTGTTCAATGTCAGTGGCATCAATTACCTCCTTCGTATGGGTTGAGGATGCGTTTCCGACGACGGCTCTCGTCATGCTACTCGTCTTCCCTTCGGGTCCTCACCTAGTACCGCTGTAATATCTGTTGGCGGCGATCGTCTCGGTTTTCCTCTTCTTGCAGGTTGGGGAGAGCAATAAAGTGTTGTGCAAAAGCCTTGGCAAGTGGCACATAAGACGATCCATTGTTGGACTTACCCCAAGTGTATTCTAGATCACACTCTCAGGAACTTCTTCACATTCCGCCTCCCTTTGGACGTAAGTGTCGATAGATGCCCTCAGTATATTTGCACAATCTTCTGTCAGTGCTCTTTCCCCTTTGAATTCTTCGTCACTAGTGAATTGTTCGTTTGCTAGTTGGCCCATTATAGGGTTCTTGCCATGTCATATGTCCACCGTCCCTTCGGGTAGCTCATTCCCAAGATTCGTTCATGCAACAACACCAAATGTTTGCCTCGTAGGGTCAATGGTCTGAACATAACAGAATGCAAGTAAAATATAACAGTAGGCATATTCACAATGTATAGAGAACTCACAGATGCATCTTCATTGATCACAAAATCATTACAATGTATCTTGAGAACATACCAACATTCTAACATGACATAACCTAATTTGAAGACAAGTACAATGTTCTATATAAGGGTGTTGAGTGCAAATTGTTGACAACCGTCGGCCAACTGACAACCCCTCAACAACAGCTTAACAAATACTAATTATCCCCACAACAACGATTTGCAAGGAGGTTCAATTCAAGAAGTGATTAAGAAGCAATTTATTAATAAAGAAATGTGACCTGTGGTTGATTGAAGAGACATGTCTCCCTTGGCAAATATATATATTGAGGTAAAATTTGATGTAATTGGCAAGTAGAAAGTGAGATGTAATAAACATATAAATATGAAGAACATGTGTGAAGTGTGTGGTGTAGAACAAAGAAGATTGATAAGTTGCATACAGCAAGAGAGGATATAAGGAAGATCAGTGCTGAAATATACGAGGAGCTAATGAGCAGATTGTGAAGAATTTCTATTTTCCTTGTGATTGATTTGTGATCAAGATAATGGCAAATTTTGAAGAAGAAAACATAGCGGACTTATGAAGGGTGGATGATAAAGATATATTATAAACCAAAAGAGATATTATTGCACATTTATGAGAGTTTATGAGCAGATTCAAAAGAGGGTAATAAAAATATAAATGGCAGATTTGATAAGAAGAATGTAAAGAGTATTATAGCAGATGAATGTGAAGATTTTGTGATCACTTTATTACAGTCCTATGATCAGATTATACAAGACATTTTTATCAGAATTATGGAAGACAATGTAACAGATTTGTGAAGAGTTTTTGAGTGGATCCGTCATCTGTTGATTAAGCAACATTACTAAGGTTAAGATATGAATAAGGGGTTGGTCCCTGCAGTAGGTCGGTGCCTACAGATTGTGGGAGTTGGTGCTTCCAGTGAGTTGGTGCTCATAAATTTAGGGGTTGGTGCCTCTAGTAGGTTTGTGCTTACAAACATTGTAAAAAAAAATTTATATAAAAGCATTGATTTGCAGTGGTTTTCTCCCGTAAGGGTTTCCACGTATAAATCCTATGTTCTACTTGTGTTCATAGTAGTTAGATCTATGTGAATGTTGATATGCAATGAATATCCTAATGAGATTAAGTTATATGTTTATGACATAAAGTTGAAAAAGTAAAAGTTGGCTGTTATGCTGATTCACCCCCCCTCCTCTCAGTATAATTGTGTGCTCTTCAATTAGTGTATTGTTGATGTGATTTTTATGCCACTACAATGTGCAAAATTGAAGACTTAATATTCTATGATGAAATACTAGATTTCCAACTCTCTTGAACAGAAACACCATGTATGCTAAACATTGCAAAGAAAGATGATCGAGGCGACTCCAAGGTTCCTTCTAGTGGTTGACTTAATTGTAATGATGTGATATGTTGGTATCACAAAGGGTCTTACACTAGTTCACTCAGACTTGCCAGCTTGTTTTTACGAATGTTATAGTTTTATAAGTGCAATGAAGTATTCTGCCTTCCAACTTGCGAAATGAAATGCAAATGAACATAAGCTTATGAATCTAAACTACTATTTTTACTCTAGGATGCAAGAGATTGTGAATTGTTGATGTTATAGTGTCAGTTGCTATCTTTCTTTCCTAAATTTGATATATATAAATAATCTATTTTTTTATTGAAGATAACGAAGAGTCCTCACCTTGAAGGGACAAGACATTGAAGAGTCAAGACAATGAAGGGTCAAGGCAATTTTATATATTCTTCTAAGAGGAATTTGTATATCTATACAAATTGATATCTTGTGTTTACGATCATCAACACAAACAATAGTCTTTATTATTGTCTACAAATCATAGGAGTGTTGTTAATCATCACTTCAGTTTGAGCACTGTGTTTGGGCAAATTGTATTTCAGACTTCTGCTTATTCATCAATAAAGTGATTTTTTGTGGCTGGGTTTTTCTCCCTCAAGTATCTGTATTTTGTGTTGTTTATCTTCATTTTTGATATGAAAAATCAACATTGTATCTGAGTAGGGTTTGAAATATATATCTATGAGGAGATTATTAACATCTCAAGGCTTCTGTTGTTTAATATTGTTATTGGTGGCACTTAAAAGTTCTGCAACTAATTCCTTTGTCGTGTTTACTTTAATTGCTCCAAATGCCTATGTCCTATGGCCTGGGTCGTCAATTCTGAGCCTGAAAGGTGGGAAACTCTCACAACACCTGGCGATTCTTGTTTGCACTTAAGAGACAAGGCTCTCTCCATTTCAGACGAGAATGGTGTAATTGCGTCGAGGGAGTTCACCACAATAAATATTTTGCTTTCGAGGTCTCCAAATGGTACTTATGGCGGAGACGACGACTACCATTCGCTTTCATTAGAGCAAGAGTTCAACAAGCTTTCTCCGTCTCATTTTCATTGACAGGCAGAAGGAGGGTGGGTACGCAAAAAGTACTAGCAATCTGATCAAATAATGGCTATTGCTTTGGACAATTCTGGGTTTCAGAATGCAAGCGACATTGATATAGGCTCGTTGATCATGGCAACGGACCGGGGCGAGGAGGATCAGTTGAAAAGACTGACATTAAAGGGAATGCAAAATCTGGTTTATTTTCGAGGATCGAAAGGATATTGGTCTAGTCTTGTGGACGATGTGAAGAGGTACGATATTGTATTATTATTGTATTCTTTCAGACTCTGCGGCTTTTGAGATACGATGCAATGTGGAAAATGAAGGAAGAAGAAACGTGGAGTCACATGGAAGCCGTTAGACATGATATTGTTTCCAGACCGCTTCCACATTACGTCTAGTGGTCAATACTCTATGGAAAGCGGGTCATCTTCTAGTGGGGAATAGAGCCTCAAATGAGCGTAACAGAGCCCGATCTTATCAGGGAAATTTCATGTTCAAAATATAGCTTTTTCTATGGTAAGTCGTATCTACAGCAAAGAGGTAAAACATTAATTTATTTTATAATCTTTTGTTTAGATGGTGCCTGATACTTGTTTCTTACATGTATAAATATTTTAATATCAAGCTTATTTAATGTGGCTATTATTAGTTTAATATTTGTCGTAAATATCATCTAAGGTTCGTTGCAGAGGCGGAAAGATTATTATTTGAATAATAAAGTGAAACATTGCTAATGTCTTAAGTATGAGGAAATGAAGCATTTATCGATGGCCTCTCATGTGATAATGATGGTGAAGCAAATACATTTGAATAGACTATGGTATGATTAAATATTTCATGAGCAATACTGGGTCGAATATTTGAAGAGTGCTGGTCCCTGCGTATGGTTTGGTATATGCTCCCAGATCATTGAGCTTGTTGTTGAGAGTGCATATAGTTTATTGGAGTCTCTGTGAAAGAACTTGTTGAGTGCATGGACTTGTCGTGAAAATTATTGTTGGTTTTGTCCTTTGAATTGCTGATGTTGGTGTGGTGTTCTTGTTTCGAGAGTCTCCTGAAAGGACATTGCTGCTTATTCCGCTGCCCATTCAGTCCAGGACTGTGGATTGATGTGGTAAGAATGAGGAATCTTAGTCTATCATGCAAGTGCTTGCACCCTGTTCTTTTGCGCTCACTCGTGCTGAAAGATGAGATTGAGATCTCTAGTACGCTGCTGCAACTCCCGAAGGAGGAGCCCGGTGGTTCTGAGAAGCTGATGAAAAGCCACTTGTGGTAGCAGCCAAGTTGCAGGTTGGAGAGATTGTGGCTTTACATACAAATGAGAATTTTGTGATTTATTGTGAAATTTGCACATTTATGAGACACGCTTGGTGTTGTGGAAAATATTGCCCTTGCTGAGAGGGAGTCTCAATATCAATGAGCCTTGCTATGTGCTAAAATGCATATTTTTCTGAGACAGAGAAATATGAGGTGAAAGCCCTTGAGAGATGTTGGTCTTTAAAATGCATATTTTTCTGAGGCGGAGAAAGATGAGGTGAAAGCCCTTGAGATATGTTGCTCTTTAATATGCATATTTCTCTAAGACGGAGAAATATGAGGTGAAAGCCCTTGAGAGATGTTGTTCCTTCCACACATGGGAGTAGGTATGGTGGATGTCATGTTGAGAGACTCCATGACGACATCATGTTTAGTGACTTCATGATGAGCACTTGTGTATATGTTTCTTTCCACTCATGGGAGTAGCCATGGTGGACGTCATGTTGAGTGACTCCATGACGTTATCACGCTGAGAGATTCTGTGATAAAAATCTCGTCCACAAATGAGTGTAGCCATTGTGGGTGTCATGTTGAGAGACTCCATGATAGTGATATTTGGAAAGATACCTCCTTAGCTAAGAGGGAGTGTTGATGTTATAGTGTCGGGAGCTATCTTTCTTTCCTAATTTTGATAAATATATAAATAATCAATTTTTAATTAAAGATAATAAAGGGTCTTCACTTTGAAGGGACAAGACATTGAAGAGTCAAGATAATGAAGGGTCAAGGCAATTTTATATATTCTTCCAAGAAGAATTTGTATATATATACAGATTAATATCTTGTGTTTCTTATCATCGATACAAATGGTAGTATTTATTATTGTTTGCAGATCATAGGAGTGTCGTTAATCATCACTTCAGTTTGAGCCCTGTGTTTGGGCAAATTGTATTTCAAACTTCTGCTTATTCATCAATAAAGTGATATTTTGTGGCTGGGTTTTTCTCCCTCAAGTTGGAGGGTTTTCCTAGTGTAATTATTGTGTTTTGTGCTCACTATTTTTATTTTGTGTTCACTATTTTTATTTTGTGTTGTTTATCTTCATTTATGATATGAAAAATCAACATGAATATCCTTGTGACTCTACTAGGCTTGGTCTTGTCATCAACTCCACCAAACTAATGCAATCTTCTAAGGTAAACTGAAAGATGTTCAATTAGTAACATAACATTAATACCATCTATAGATGTATACCAATGTACAGGCAACAATTGAAGTTAAGCTTATAATTATTGCATTTGACCATGCAAGACAAACTTACAATCAACAAAGATGCATCCACAACTTTCATCCAATCTAAACTACTTGAAGCAAATTGTAACACTAAGTACTTAAAAGCAAATTTTCTATTCTAAATGAGGAATGTAAGGAACCGTGCAATACTCCAAACTTCACAACATTCACCAAGAAAATCAACAATGAAGGAATAATTTTGGTATTATGGCAACAATTCTCCAACAAATCTCCTCTTTACAAATGATAAGGCTTTTCCTTTATAGTAGTTCCGAGTACAATGTGTGGCTCTGATTGATTTAAGATTAAGGGCCAAGATTAAGCCAACACTGCCCTAATCTACTTAACCGCTACAAGCATTAAATGCTGGCCAATTACAACTGGGCACCACCTTGTGGGCCAATAAGAAAATTACAATGCTTTTGATTGACCAATGAGAAAATAGGTTAGGTAGAAGCTTATAGAAGAAGGCACCAATCAGCAAGCAAATGAGAAAATTACAATGCTTTTATGAACCAATGAGAGAAAAGGTTAGGTAAGAACTTATAGAAGAAGGCACCAATCAGTGGGCAAATAAGAAAATTACATTTCCTTGATTGACCAATCAGAGAATTTATGTGAACTCCACATGTACACTTGGCATGATCTGATTGAATGTGTTTGGACCATAGATCAACTTGTCGCAGACTTATCGGCGATAAGTGAACTTATCGCGATAAGTTATGCACTGCGACAAGTTCTGTAACTTTCGCGCGAACTTATCGCGCAGAGAAGTTGCAAACTTATCGCCTAAAATATCGGCGATGAGTTAAAAACTTATCGCGATATTTGCAGAAAATATCGGCCCTGAACAAAAGAATATATATTTTTGTTTGCATTTATTTAATTAAAAGTTAAAACTGATCGCTGCTTTTTGCCAATTCAGCTAGAGTCCTTTGACATCAATGACAATTAATCCAACATAATCTTTTTGAGGAAAGTGTGAGACATTGGCATGAACCAGGTGGATTACCATTATCAATTGCTGGCTTTGATTTCTTTTGGTGTTGGGACGTGTGAATACTGGAGGTAACGTGGGAGTGAGTAGGTGTTGGATGTGTATCTTGAAGTGAGTCCCCTTGGTTTGAGCATGAGCTTTCTGATGAGCAGAAAGGATCGACTTCAAACGACAAGTCTTTCATTCATAAAGATGTCTTCCTTAAGGGCAGTGATTTAAAGTAAACTATCTCCGTTGTAGAGATTGGATAAGTATTTTGTGTTGCTGAATGTTCTATGAGGTGGGTTGGAGACTTATATGCTGATGTAAACTGTATGATTATCTCTGTAAACTTTTTTGAATTCTGCAATTAAAATCTGAAGTTTAATATCTGTTCTTTGACAGTCATTGTCATTGTATTGAATTAAAAGTGTTTTTTTTTGCAAGATGCTATCTCTATTCTTTTATACGTATTGGGTATCAGCTGTAGGAGAAAATAGTATTTAATCTTCAACCTTGCACCAACTAAAAATGCATTCAGACATAAGTCATCAGTGAAATGCAAACAACAGAATGTATGAACACAAATGTACGAACAGGGTAAACTGAAACTCTCCATTGGGAACTATTTAACAATTTTTTGGGATTGAAGAAAAAAAGTGTACTAGCTGGACGAAAAATCAGGGGTGGATCTTTACAGCTCCTCTAAATCAAGGTTTCAAACTGAATTGCCTCCTCTTCTGGCATGGGTTTTAGTGTTACAAATGTATCAAGCTTTTGTATCCAAGCACACTTCATGCTTTTCCTACTATCATCAAAATTTGGAAGAGGAAATTTTCTTAAGGCATGTTGATAATCCTTATGCCGACCTCTTGATTTTTGTTCCTGTTTTGCCTTTTTCTTATCCTTGCACTGGTTCA
>MU224265.1:683489-695846 GCA_018584345.1 Thuja plicata | reverse complement strand
TATTTGCGATTTTGTACCCTATTTGCATTTATATATATCTAGATCAGCTTGTTTGGTTTGTTTACTCATTTACTGACTCATTAGATGCATATGCTTATTGAATTTTGCAAAAAAAATGCATTTTTAACTAAATTTAAGCAAGTTTTAAAGTTCCCGATATTTTCCCGATAAGTTTTCGACTTATCTCCGATATTTTCTGATATTTTTTTGTTGGCCCTCGGCGATAAGTTGCCAATACCGATATTTTGAACTATGGTTTGGATACATGCAACTAGAGCTTTCTGATTGGTTGAAGATGAGTAGGCGCCACCTCAGCATGCTTTATATTATAGACTTGATAAATACCTCTTGGTGATGAGAAAATATCTCTTGATACTCAACATTATCAAGCCTTCAATTGTGATGGCTCATACTTTCAAATTGTTTCATCTTCATGCATTCTTGTATATCCTTCGAAGCCCTTCAACTTGAAATCTCCTTATTGACATTACTTGAACTCGCACTTGTAGAAATTCTTGATTTCTTGGCCTTGATTTTATGAAGCAATGAGGTCCTTAATGTACTTGGATTATTGCTCTTGAGTCAATTGAATTTGGATTCCCAAAGGGAATTCAAGTTAATAATAATTCCTCTGACTTTGAGTTTTCGCCATGCTTAGCCCTTGCGATATCTAACCTGTCACACAACATCATCAATTAGAGATTGTATTTTGAATTGCATTTACAATCAAGGAAATAGTTAGCAAGAACAATTAATGATAACATCTCTTGTAGCACAAACCTAATCATATTTTCAAATCTGAGATGTATTATTATGATATAGTGATGCTAAAGCCTAGATTCGCACAACTTATCTGATTTTTTTCAGTTGAAATCCTCACCAAACCATGCTCAGACAGCCTTAAATTCATTATGGGAACATCATAAGTAACAACTTACCTTGCTGCTGATGGAAATTTCTGAGTCTAAAAGACTCTGATCTGCAAGTAACTTGAAGTTCTACAAGCGTGATTATTGGCTGGATTTGATGTAGACGTCTTCAATTCGCCCAGATTTTGGAATACTTCAAATTTGCTTCCAAACATTAATGGTGTCTCTTCCATTATTTGAATGGTTAATGAAATTCTTTGGTTGGTGCTACAGGTTCGAACTTCTGAAGGTGAATTCAATCTGCCTTTTGTTATTTCGATCTGCACTTAAGAGATTGTTTTGAATTGGCTTTCAAATGCAAGTGTTGTCTCTTCCAAAGTTCGAATGACTTGTGAAAATCTTAACCAAGTCCCTGCTGCTGTAGAAAAAACTTGGTCTGCTCCTAGTTTTCCATCTACTCTTGGATAATCAGTTTGAATTGGGTGTTGAATTGGATTCAACGCCCAACTTATACACCCATTGATGCTAATGGACACATCTCTCCCAATAGGGTCGACTTGGTCCTTAGGGATAAATATTAAATTTAAACACACCCCTTCATTAAAATCATGGCCATTGATACTTAATTCGAGTCCCTTGGCATTTAATTCATGCCTTCTTTGATTATATTCGTTGCCTTTCATTGGATTCGTGGCCCTTCATAAACATTTTCATTTCAAAATTTAATGATTCTACCCCCATTTCGGGTCAACCTTAATTAAATGATTACTTTCTGGCAATAATTACTTGTTCTCATGTCAAGATTGTCTTCATCAAATCCTTGTCATCAAATTTCTAAGCCTTATTTTGCAGATCAGATTCCAAGGTCTGCTGTGGCAAGTGCCAAATCATGATTTTTAGAATCAAGCCTCTATGAGGCAATTTCACTTTGGGAAACTCTGAAATTAAATAGTCATGTGGCAGCTCGGAGATTGCATGGTCATGTGTCAATTTGAATTTGGAGGTCTCACGTGGCAGGACAAACTTGGAAATGAAGGGTTCATGTGGCAATTACCACTTAGCTTTATCGGAATCCACATGCTTATATGTCAAGGATTCAACATGTTCATGTGTCAAGTCAAGTTGGGAATTAAGCCTCCATGTGGCAAGGTAAACTCGGAATCCAAGCCCTTATATGTCAATCGAAATCGGAATTCATAGGGCTATATGGGAATGACAAACTCTGAAATCACACTTCCATGTGGCAGCTTGACCCATCAGATTATAAGGTTATATGGCAGGTCAGGATTTGAAGCTCCATGTGTCAAGGTAAATGCCACTTGGAATTGTCATGAGGATTTGGATGCCCTATGAGGCAGAGGAAACAAGATTGGTATTCATGCCTTTATATGTCATCTTGAAGATCAGGATGTTGGCATAACTGATGATGTGATGATACAGATTTGGTGTTGTGATGATCAGTTTTTGTGTTGTCATTGATGTAATATATTGACCTAGTGTTCTTAGTATGTTGCCATATATGTGAGAAGGATGTTTCAAGTGGTTTCAGTGGTCACGGTCCTTATGGGAGACTTGGGAATGTGTCTAGATACTAACTATATGATCACAACTGTTGAATGTTTGATTTGTGCAAGTTATGTTTGATTGAAGTAAGACAGGGCCAGTTTGTGATTGGCAATGAGTGATTTGATCGGTTTATCAATTCTATGATGAGTTAGGTGGCGCGATCATAGGATTGTGTTGTTGATAGAGTGTTGAGTTCATAGTTGTGACTGCAACTGATTTGGATGATTAGTAAGCATGTTTTGAAGTTTCAGAAGTTGTTTCAATGAAAGGTGATAGTGTTCTTGAGGTACCGATGGTAGATCTTCATTTGCTGATCAATGATCGAGTTGCGATGAATCATGTGGGTTCTAGTTGTCATGCTGACGTGTCCCAATTCATTTATAGGGATGTATTGGCTTTACATTGATCAAGGTAGACGTTTTATCAGAATGAAGGCTGAGTTGGTCAAAATGTGTTTGACTATTCTTGATAAATTAATTGTTAAAGTCTATCCTGCTGCCGATCTGTTTGGTAGGGAAGTTTGTTATATTGGGATGTGTGTTTTGGCGTGATCTCTTCGAGCGCGAAGATTGAAAGGTGATTTCAAATGTGTTAGGTTAGATCGAGGGCGGTGGTCGCCTTCGGGCTTTAGTAAAGATATTTATATCATCAAATCAAAGATTTGTGTGTGTAGATCGTGTACGTGAAGGTGCGATCAAGTTAGAGTATTCTAGAGTAATCTGATGAGTGAATAAATGTGTTATAGAGGATCTGATCAAGCAAAAGAGTTACTATTTCACAGATCAAAAGACCCTAACAGGTTTTCTATTGTAAATCCCTTAACCAGGTAGATCCTAACAGATTTTCTTTGTAAATCTCTTAACATAGTGGCTGATTAACTTGAGTTTGAAATCTCCTAACAGGGTAAAGCTCCTAACAGGGCTAGAGGAAAATCCCATAACTGGGTTGCACCTAATAGTGTATTTGTAAACTCTTGAAAGGGTTAAGCTCCTAACATGCGTACTTTAGAAAAGTACTTTATTTGTGGGTCTTCATTCCCATCATGGTTTTCACCCATTTGGGTTTCCACGTGAAAATCTCTGTGTTATGTGTTGCATGCTTTGTGATGGTTGTGTTTATTGACTAAGTTTCATTTGCATATCTATCGGTGAACTTGTGAATGTTGTTTTTGAGATAAAGAAAGAAAAAATTTGTAGATATCTTGGATAACTGATTCACCCCCCCCTCTCAGTTATCTTGGACCCTTAGGACTAATAATTGGTATCAGAGCATTGGTCCTCTTTGTGGTAAAGCTTAACAGCTTGAGGTCAAGATCCGAGAATGACGAGGAAAGGTCCTAAATTCACAAGGGGGAACTACTTGGTATGGAGTAGAAGAATGAAGCTTTATATAAAAGGCATGGGAAACCAATATTGGAAACATGTTGTTAATAGCTATGTTACACCACCTGGAACTCTTAGTAAAGATGAGCTAAGGGAACATCAAGAGAACACTATAGCTATGGAAGCCATTGCAAGTACAGAATGAGATGCAAAGTTTGTTAATATTCAAGATTTGGAGACTGCCTATGATATGTGGCAGAAATCGAGGTTAGTATATGGTGGTGATGCTCATGTACAAAAAGCTAAGGTTGACAGGCTGAAAGGAAAGTTTGATGACATGAGGATGGTTGAAGGTGAAAACATTGAGAAGTATGGTCAGAGAATCAAAGAAGTGGTTGCTCCTATCAAAAGTGCAAGTGGAACCATTGAAGACGATGATGTTGTAAGTAAAGTTTTTAGAACCTTGTTACCTCTTTATGCTATTAGGGTTTCTACTATTCAAGAGTTAAGATCTTTAAGAACTGGTGTTGTCACTCTTGATGCATTGATTGGAAAGTTGATTGCTTTTGAGCTTAGCAATTATGATAATAGTATTCCAAGGGTTGAAGCTGCATTTATGGCATCTATGTCTCTTGCACCTACAAGGAAAGGTAAGGAAGCTAGTTATGAATCTTTTGCTATGTCTAGTTATTCTAGTGATTATGATTCTATCATGTCTGAGGAAAGGAAATAAGAAGAGTTGGAAGCATTGATTGCTAGGAGGTTACCTAGAGGAATCGATAAGTACAAGGGCAAGCTTCCTCTTAAATGCTTCTTATGTAACAAGATTGTACATTTTGCTTCCAGATGTCCTGATGGTGTTAAGAAGGAAAAGTCTAAGAGATTCAAGGATAAGAACAAGAAGACTTGTTTTATTGTTGAAGATGGTGTTACCGATGAGGAGTCTGAGGGTAATAGGGAAGATAAATTTTCTTTTGTTGCTGTTAAGGAGAATCACCCTGTAGATGGTGGAAAAGCCTTGATTTTTAACATGGATCATGGTGGTGATTGGGTAATAGACAGTGGATGTACACATCACATGACCGGTGACAGGAGTAAGTTCACTATGCTGGAAGAATGTGATGGTGGAGCAATAAGGTTTGGTAACAACTCTCCTTGTCTAGTAAAAGGAATAGGATCTATTGCACTTAATAGCAAAACAAATTGTGATAATGTTTACTGGGTTGAAGGCCTAGGATATAACATGTTGAGTGTAGCACAGTTGAATAACAAAGGCTATCTTATAGAATTCAAAGGAGGTGTATGCAGGATACTTGCAAGGTCTGGTGATCTAATTGCTACCGATATGCAGACTAAAGGTAAATTATTCCATCTGAACACTACAGTAAAGAGTTGTCTGGTTGCAAAAGTTGATGATAGTTGGTTGTGGCATAGGAGATTTTGTCATGTTAACTTTGATAGTTTGGTCAAAGTCAGTAAGATGAATATTGTTAGAGGTTTGCCACAACTAGTAAAACTAGACAATGTCATGCGCAAGGAATGCCAATTTGGAAAACTAACTAGTTCTGTTTTTATTAGTAAGTCTTTTTCATTTGAAGGTATTTTGGATTTGATACATACTGATTTGTGTAGTCTTATGAGAACAATAATCTATTATGGAGATAAGTACTTTATGCTTTTTGTTGATGATTACTCTAGGATGATGTGGGTTAGTTTTCTAAAAGACAAATTAGATGCATTCTATATGTTTAAGGTGTTCAAAGCACGAGTTGAAAAGGAAACAGGTAAGAGCCTGAAGTGCTTGAGATCTGATAGAGGTGGTGAGTTCACATTTGTGGAATTCACTGAGTTTTGTGAAGAACATGGAGTTAAAAGGCAAATGTCAGCACCTAGAACTCCTTAGCAAAATGGGGTTGCAGACAAATGGAACAGATTTGTTATTGATCCTGCAAGATCCATGATGATTCAAAAGGATGTGTCTCAGATGTTTTGGAGAGAAGTTGTTTGCGTTGCTGTTTATACATTGAATTGGGTACAGGTGAAGAAGGGTATGGTTCGATCACACACCTAGTGTGAAATACTTCAAAGTGTTTGGGAGCAGATGCTACATAAAGAGAGATGAATATACTGGGAAATTTGATCCTAAGAGTGATGAAGGGATATTCCTAGGGTATTCTTTGAAGAGCAAAGCATACAAGTGTCTAAACAAAAGAACCAACAAGTTGATAGAGAGTGCAAATGTGAATTTTGACGAATTCTCAGAACAGAATGAGGGTTCCAACAAGAATAAATGAGGAGATGATCAGGGGATTGTGTATGTTCAACCGGTGGAGCAAGAAGATGTAAATCAAAACAATGAATAAGAACTGGTTCAATCGTTTGAAGAGGCTCCTAGACCTGAACTGATGTTACCAAGGTATGTAAAGTTGAATCAATATGCTGATCAAATTATTGGTGATAAGGATGCTGGTGTTCAGACGAGAAGAAAGATTAGGGAAAGCACATGTCTAATTTATGAACATGAACCTAAATCTGTTAAAGAAGCATTGAAGAATGAAGATTGGGTTAAGGCCATGGAAGAAGAATTAGACCAAATAAAGGACAAAACTTGGGTACTTGTTCCTAGACCTGTTCATAAGAATGTGATTGGTACTAAGTGGGTATTCAAGAATAAACTCGACGAATCTGATGAAGTTGTCAGAAATAAGGCAAGACTAGTGGTTAAGGGTTATGCACAAGAAGAAGGCTTGGACTATGGAGAGACTTTTGCACCAGTGGCTAGACTTGAAGGAGTGAGGATTCTGTTAGCATATGTTGCTTACAAAGGATTTAAAGTTTTCGAAATGGACGTCAAATTTGCATTCTTGAATGGAATTCTGGAAGAGGAAGTTTACATAGAACAACTCGATGGTTTTGCACTATCAGAAGATGGAGACAAGGTGTGCAAGTTGCAAAAGGCACTTTATGGTTTGAAGCGGGCTCCAATGAAATTTCCCGGGTGGGATATTGTTTTCACAACTCCAAATAATTTCCAGAATTTATTCAATAATAATCTTTGCAACAAATACAGAGATTCCAATAATAAACCAACAATAAACCCTCAGAAATAACCATTATTATATTTTACATCAACAATACAATAACTAAGGAAATAATCCAATCTTATAAACAACAAAGACAGTCAGACTAGATGCAAGAAGAATCTGAAATCTCAATGGTGAATTCTGATGTGAATCCACTCTGCTGATGAATTGGGGCTACATCCAATCCACCTTTAGGGCAAAAGGGTTTCCGTCCTCAAGGCTGAAAAGAACTGAAGCTAAGAGCTTCCAATCTCCAAGAGACAATTCCTCTCCTTGCTCTCTTTAAAGCAACAAGCTGTGACTCTTCACCTTCCCATTTCCGTCTTTCGTCTTCTAGCCCTTTTGTCTCTTATTAACTCTCCTTATAATATTAAATTGACTTTTATAATCTCCTTTTTTAAGTCCGCTTAAGTCATTTAATTTATTATAAGGTTGGCCGTTGAATTCTCTAATGTCCCAAAAAAAGGGGACATTACAGTCCTCCCTCCTTGAGATTGTTTGTCCACAAGCAATCATGTAGCCATACATGAATACCAGGATCCCATATGAACCTGCCAAAAGCTTTACACTCTATACTGGAACAACTAACATAAAATCCTGTCATACTGCGAGGAAGGATGTCCAAGTACAACTCGACCCACCATAAGCTCCATGGGTCCCAAACCATCCTTAGAGACACTGTTGCTTCTGCCTGCTGGACTACTCTGAACCTGTCTACTCTATGCCTCAAACAATTAAGTAACCCAACCCAATCCTCACAATGCAAGGTGTTGAATCTGTCAACTCTTGGATCCTAAATCACCCCATGTGCATGATCACTCGACTCAACCTGCCATGTGCTGCTATCATATACAAGAAGATCCTCAATCCAACTGAGAACCTCACTCCAGCTGAAATCACAAGCACCACTAAGGTCAAATGAAAGTGGGAACTCAACATTATGCCAACCAGCTCCTTGAACCATTACTAACCATGAGAATGTTCCTCCTAGGTTCCATAAACAAAAGGGCCATCCACCTTCCCAGTTGTCTATAATATCCTGTTGATCCATGCCTATATCTAAATCAAAATCTGAACCCTTGTGTAAGTTGATCAAAGAATGGGCAGCAGTACTAACTCTACAAACCGATCCACTACTCCAATCTTGTGTCCCAAACTCATCACTAGAAACTGTACTTGGGTCCCAAATTTTGTAATCATTTACATCCTCATCCCTAGAGTCAGAAAAAACTCCCTCATCCAACTCAAAGAGTGGATTATCAATTGTCCAATCAGCATCCACCTCGAACAAAGAATTTTTAACAACCTGAATATTATCATTTATTCTCAATTCATACCTTCCTATGTTCTCTTGCTCCCTGCACTAATTAGTGACCAAGATCTGATTTTTCGCTTCTAGAAGGGCAACCCGAGTATTATCTAATGTCTCTTGAGCAACATTAAGCTCCCTATTGAGCTTATTAACCTCAACCTCTTTTTCCCTCAATTGTTTAGCATATTATTTCAGCAACCTGTAACAAGTAATCGCGGTCTGAAAGCAAACATAAATATTCTGATTTCCAAATCTCAAAAGCTGTTTTGACCCATTGTAAATCAGCAACATAAGACTCGCTTGCTATACCGCTTTGTCCTTTTTCCATCCGAGCCTTCCTGTGAAGATCTTCAATAATCCTGTGAGTGCTATCATGATGTACAAGAGCTGCAACAACATCATCATTAACTTTCAGCTGATTCTTCAAAGCATGCTTCTCATCGTTGTTATTTTAAAATGCATTTTCTGATTGGTCATTCAAATCATCATCATGCATAAGTGATTTGCTGCTAAAAGAACACATGATTCCTCATATCCTTCACAGATGTTATCATTGTCATCATAGGCCTCCATATCCCTATTTGATTGATTTGTATGCAAAGTCCTAGATGTTGCTATGTCAACATTTTCAAACAATTTCTCATGATATGAAGTTTCATAAACTTCTTTGGAAACATCTTGAGATACCAACATGTTCTCACATTGAGTAGGACTATCATCAATAGAATGTGTATCAATTACAACCTCCAAGTCACCAACGTAGAGATTTGTATACCCTATAGCTTTAACAATAGCTGAATTCCTCTCACCACCAATACTTGTGTTATTTTGTAGGGGCAAAGTTGTGAGATTCTTATCTTCTTCATTGCTGGTCTGAATTTCCTTGGCTGCCTTATCTTTATTATAATTCTCTCAAACATGATTAGGAGTTGAAGTTTGCTGATATATGAAACATATTTGCTCTTTTCTCGTTCGGTTCTTGCTCATTCCTGGAGATCCCTCAACCTGTATACCCATTACAATCAACTCACTATCCATCATGAGATCACTGAACTTCTCAATCTTACATTCAATCAATTCTTCCGCAAGCTCATAAGCGGTAGGGGAAATTTTATATTCTCCTCTCCAAACAGCCAATAGATCTGATTGTACTTGCTTGCACACATCTTCTTTCTCATCTAGAATTAAAGACATAATTGTTTTTATGCAAGCTTTCACATGGTCTGGATGATGTTTTCTGAAATTTCTTAAGAGGCTCTAAAATAACTGTTGAATCATCTTTTCACAACCGAGATCCAACATGGGAAGTTTTGCCATTAGTCCCAAGATTTTTGTCCGCTTACCAAAGATAAGACCTTTGTCATTATTTAGTCCACCTAAACTGTCCACAATCAGCTATAATACCTGCTTCAAAATGTTATTAGCATAAGGGGTAATAGGAGCTGTAATCCGTGTGATCTAACTGAGACATGAAGCAACTGCAAGCCTAACATCTTTATGTGGGTGTTCCATAAACCTGTGTTGGACTAAAGCAACCATTGAGGGCTGCAAAGGCCAACTGAGGAGCCTACAATCAGTCTAGTCTATCCTAGATAGATATGAATCTATCTCTTCCAATTTGACTAGCATAGCTCCTATACCTTTCATACTCTCCAATTGCCATCTAAGGCAATATAATTCATTTCCTATTTCAATTTCTTTTTGTATGTCTCTTAGTTGTTCACCATTAAAGGTGTCATTAAATTCTTTTGAGAACACCTTGCTTTGCAGATTTTCCATTGTTATTTGTATTGGCCCCTTCAGAATGTCAAGATGCACCTACTTTGATACTTACCACTGCAAACAACCACCCCAAATCTAACCATTGAAGAGATTGTTGTCTGAAGAAAGCAAAGACAATTTTCAGAGTATGATGTTGCCACTATATTAGTTTATTGTGTCTCCCAAAAATCAGTATTCAGACTTTCTTATTGCCGCTGTAATGTTATATCCCTGTTTGTACCCAAATTTTTGCAATACCCGCCAAGTTTCCTGTCTTAAATGTATTGTTGTCTAGAGTTACACTTTCAGAGTGTCAAACAACTGAAGCTAGAATCTATCCACAAGCTCTTGTTTTCTGAGAATGAATGGAATGCCATTACATGACTCCAAGTTGCCGTTCCCTGTAGAGGACTTTCCTGAAATCCTTAAAGCATAGAGCAGCTCATAAACTGTCTCTACGATACAACCTGGATTGGGCACTTTGACTCCTTAAAATTTTCTGAATAGTTCAGAATGCAATTTTGTGCCTTTGATGTTAACTCAATTCAATTCTTGGCTCAGGAAAGGTAAGATTATTGTATGCAGATGTAGCCTGGAAATCCAGAGTAAGTACCACTTCCCGGATGCCCACGCTTAACATTGGCAATCTTCATCCACACATCATCTAAGTTGTTACAACCTGATAATTGCACTAACCACTGGAATCAATTTTCCCTTGCGATTTGCATAATTTGGATTCTGGAAGGGTAAGAATAATGCCGATATAAACACAATCTTCTATGATCATCACTCAATGTTGACAAGCCAACTTTCCCAAGACTTCTGAAAAGGCTTCCAAACTTTTGACACATGGTCTGTCACAATCCTGCGGTAACTTAGCTTCCAGATTCTGAGGAAGACGGAATACGGTCCAGAATAACTGCAATTCTTCAAGTTGGCCAATTGCCTTGACAGGTTAGTTACCAGAAACCATGAGATCAATCTCATACCCTATGCGTTCTATATTGACTTTGGTCGCCAGTGCAGCTTTGACCTCTTTGTCAACAACTGCATTCTTTACATCACCATTCAACTTAAACTGAAATATTGCACCAAATCGAATTTCCCGTAGAACTCGCAATGGATCATCCAAAAAAGGTATCCTTCGGTGGTAAAGGTGTAGCTATAACACCAGCCTAAGATACCGGGTTCGGCCCCTGGCCCCTCTGGATCTTGGGAAATTTGAGCCAGTTCGAAATTCGTGTCCGGTTCGCCTGTGGGTTCAAATTTCCTGGGCAGGGTCCGAATTTTCAAATGCCAAATTCGAACCCGGGTTAAGCTGGTTCAAACCCGGGCGAATTTCGCCAAAAAACGCAAATTTGGTGCAAATTTGGCGTGAATTTGACCCGCAGTTTGACTTAAGACGGTTTTTTATGGCGAATTTAATTAAAACTTGGCGTCCACAACTCTAAAAAGGTGAGTTTAAAGACATTTTTGCTGCTTCTAATTCTCATTTGTGGTGTGCAAACAGCTTATTTGGTCTTGAGCAAGAGGAGATAGGTGTTTGAGCAAGAGCTTGGTTGTGCAAGGAGGAGTTGAAAGCTTGATTTGTGGACCTTCTTCAAGTGATTGTGCCTCATTTCTACAATTGTGCAAGCTTACAATGAGTGGAAGAGGTAAGTTCTTGTTCCATTTGCTTCAAGTTTTTGTTTTTGTTTAAGCATTTTATTTTATTTTCATTTCTCTTTCATTTGTCCATTATTTTCCAGAATTTTTCATCTCTTGTTTTATTATTTTATTGAATATGTATACAAATTTCTTGTCATAGGAAAAGGAACAACAATGGCATCTACCTCTTCCTCATTAGACAACCGCAATATTGACCCAATAGTAGAACCCCCTTCTGATTCTCCTTTGTGGAAGTATGTTGAAATTTTAAGTGCCCTTCCCGGAGGTGGTGGATTCCGTTGGAAATGCCCGGGTTGTGATGTAGTAAGGAATAGTTCTTATTATCGTGTGGTAGGACATTTGTGTGGATTCCGTGGAAGAGGAGTCAAGAAATGCCCTGGAAAAAAAGATGCACCTATACCAAATGCAACTGTATTAAAATATATTGCAGAGCATGAGGAAGCAAAAGAGAGAGAAGAACGTAGACAAACTACAACCAATAGTAGTAAAAGTAAAAAAAAAGCAAAGGGAATGCAACCCCGCTTTGTAGATGTTGTGATAGAAGATCACCCCTTTTTTCCTACCCCCTACAAACACACTTAAAAGAAAGGGACCACTAGAAACTGCATTTCAAAATCAGAGTCGAGAAATTGCCGACATGGATGTGGCGAGATACTTGTATGCAAATGGGCTTCCTTTTAGTGTTGTTCGCTCTCCATATTGGAAGCAGATGTTGAAAAGTGCCAATGAAGCTCCAAGAGGGTATAAGGGCCCTGGTTATGAGAAAGTACGAACCA
>MU224265.1:658263-668567 GCA_018584345.1 Thuja plicata | reverse complement strand
ATCATCGAGTCACCGGCATTACTGTTGCAAGGTGAACTGTATGTGCTACAGTTCAGTTCTACTTGAAGCCACCTGCGGTAAGAAGGGAGCCTCCCCTATTGCTGAGAGGAGAGAGAAATCTCACATACTGCTGCCTAAAGTACACGTTTTGCAAGTTGTAGTCTTAGTGACTTGCAAAATATTTAGCCAACAAGACTTAGCTTTTTCATGTGGGAGGCATGCTGAGTTTGCCAAAGAGATGTTGCAAGTGCCACCAAACATAGTTGGGATTTGATGAGCTCACATCGCAAGTCCCTGAATGCCACTTGGATTTGGCATGCTCATGTAGGGTGCCACATGAGACAACTCAGAATTTTAAGCTTGATGTGGCAGGCTGCTACATGAGCATTCATCATGCATCTCATAACCCTTTGAGCATAGGCTCGATGCTTGCCAACTAAAAACTGATTTGTCCTTGATCAAACCTTGATGCTTACAATCTAATTGATTAATTTTTGGCTCAAGCACTCGACTACTTCCATTCCATCTCCACGCTTGATTTAATCCGATATTCCTTGATTGCTCTTAAGACTTTCAATTTCAAGTTACTTGGAAAAATTTAAACTACTGCCAATCTACTATACCACCTAAACCTACTGATACCAAAAGTGAAAAGAGGGGGTCACCATGCCCAATTGGGGGATGATGTGAAGGCCTAACAGGTATCCTCTTAGAAAGGGGAAACTCTATGATCCGTATGGTTTTCCTTATCATAGTTTTGGCATTAAAACTTTTCCATTACTCCTTTAGAGCCTACGGTCATTACTATAAAGTTGGTTATTGTTGGCTACTCTCATGTAACTTGTTCAGTCACCATATTGTCGTTGGGACTAGTTTCGTGTAGATCAATTCACCATTCCAATATTTGAGTCTTTATTTTCATGATTATGTTTAGTGATTTGAATTCATTTCATCTCCACTATGATGCATTCTTCAATAGTCCTTGTATACTCTTTTTTGTTACATTTATGGATTCTAGGTAGGTTTTACTTTTTTAAGACACTAGATTTAAAATATTTTACATATCTTTAGACACTTTCATGCTTGGGTTTCATGCTTGCTCTATGGGTAGTGTTTGGTCTAGATTGTTGTGAGTGATTTTTTGACCACTGGACTGATGCAACCACTGCATCACTGCTCAAAAGTAGGCTGGGGCATAACCCCAAGCATACCTCTCAAATACTCAAATGTATCCTTAGGTAAAGGCTTTGTAAAAATATCTGCTATCTGCTCTTTTGTAGTAATATACTCATAGAAAGGGGAAACTCTATGATCCGTATGGTTTTCCCTTATCATAGTTTTGGCATTAAAAATTTTCCATTACTCCTTTAGAGCCTACGGTCATTACTATAAAGTTGGTTATTGTTGGCTACTCTCATGTAACTTGTTCAGTCACCATATTGTCGTTGGGACTAGTTTCGTGTATTTCATTTCACCATTCCAATATTTGAGTCTTTATTTTCATGATTATGTTTAGTGATTTGAATTCATTTCATCTCCACTATGATGCATTCTTCAATAGTCCTTGTATCTTCTTTTTTGTTACATTTATGGATTCTAGGTAGGTTTTACTTTTTTAAGACACTAGATTTAAAATATTTTACATATCTTTAGACACTTTCATGCTTGCTCTATGGGTAGTGTTTGGTCTAGATTGTTGTGAGTATTTTTTGTCATGCATTTTTAATTCATTTGCTGGTAATTGTTCGTCATATTTGATTTCTGCACGGCATTCCTTACTATTGTAGAGCATTGTGCTTTTGAGTCTAAGAGACCGAGTAGGGTTGTTTGTGGACATTAGTACATATCCTTTCATTGATTGTTTAATGAGAAATTATGGTTTCATTTACGTGTTATATGTTGTAGTAGTTTCTTAGAGATTTTGTTTCAACAAGCTGCAGCATAAAATATATTTATGCCAAATAAGTCTACATTTAAGCTATGTATTATTATTCTACTTTGCAAATATCTTTTCCTTTTGTTGATCAAATTTCGTACTTATCTTTTGAACAATTTGGATGTGCAGGGAGGGTGCTTCACTTTCAGAAGTTAAACCTTACATTCCTTTCAGTATTAATCCAGCAGGAATGCATCCAATAATCACAACGACATATGTTTTGGCTATCCCCTCCATTTTAGCAAGGTATTCTGTTTCTGGCAGTCATTTGTAAATGACAAACAATCATTCCTTATCAATGGAAGTAAAAGTATACATCGATTTTCGGAATCTAATAAATCAAAATGCTCCGAGGTGAAGATTTTTTTGCAATGAATTATCTTGGCTGTAATGTTGTGCTACAAGTTCTATTTTTTCCTATATCAATCATTTTTTTGGCTTTTGTTTGCAGCATCTTACAATCTCCCTTTTGGAAAAGGGTGCAAGAGAATTTGAACCCCACAGTTGTGGCTGCTTCTGGTTCTAGAACATGGCTTTACTACATGTTACATTTTCTGCTAATCTTTTTGTTCAATATATTAGACATTGTGAGTGAATATTCAAGTTATCTATAATCATCATAATGCACTTTCTTTTTTGTCTATTAATTTTCTGGCGAATTTGGCAGCTATATAAATTAAAAAAAAATTGTTGCATTGTTTCTTATGGTTTTTCAATATAGCTATCGAATCTTTTTCCCTGCCTGTGTTCTATATGCACCATATACTGATTTAAACTAACATGCAACTGATATCCATATTCAATTTTGAAACACAAGACAAAATGATATAAACATGGTACTCAAATGCTTTATCTAACATCTGGATATCATTTGTTAGATAAATAAGTCAAGATAAACAGTTGAGAGATTCAAGAATAGTAAGGAGAAACAGTCAGTAGTTGACATATTTGTCCTGCATGGAAGTAGGTTTGGTTCCAAACAGCTGGATGAATGAGAATGTTTAGTGAAAATAGGCCTGACCCATTGTACACCATATAGTAACTTATCTATGGTCAATTATATCAAGTAAGATACATTAAGAGATGCTTGATTCACTTGTTCCCACATTAGGCTAAGTTTTTATTACGATACTTTTTCTTTTTGTTACATAGGCCAATTTGCCCAAGGAAATTTCAGATTACATGATGAAGATGGGAGCGAGGATACCTAATATAAAGCCTGGTCAAGCCTCTATGGATTATTTGGCAAAGATACAAGCTTCAACACGTTTTTGGGGTCCATTTACTCTCTTCTATTTTCTTGCATTAAATATGTTGGCACTTAATATTACTTTAATTGCAGATGTAATGTGATTATTTCAATTTCATATAGAATTTTCATATTCTTATTGTTATCTTATGTTTTCTGTAGGAGGATTGTTGCTGAGTCTGCTAGCTACATTATCAGCATTTCTTGATAATCATTTTCAGATCTTTGATCAGAGATTGCCAATTGGATTCACTTCTGTTCTTATAATTGTACGTGCTTCTAAACTCACACACAAAATTAAAAAAAAATAAAGTTATTATTTTTGTTTGTATGACTAAGCCTTTTTCTGGTATTACAAATATATTAAAATTCTACTTCTTGAGGATCAAAGTTCCACATATAATATATACAAAATTCCTAAGTGTTAGGATAAAAAATGTTAACAAGGACTCCATTGGTATCAACATAAATCTAAGTTGTCTGTTCGGGTTTAGGCTCAAGTTCAGGTTTCGAGATCCGGTTCACCAGTTGGGCTAAATTTGTTTGGGGGTTTGGATTCGTTTGAGGACAATTCCAAGTAGTTCTTTCACAAAAATAAGCCACGAAGTGCTCCAATAATATATGAATATACTAGATTAGTATAGGTATAGGGTAGAAAGGGGATGCGAGTTTCTAAAGAATTTTCTTTTTTTCTGGCTCTAGTGGCGAACTTTGACTAATAGGAGAATTTCTAAACTTTGTCCATGGTGTAGTGGGCTATTCAAACATTTGAGGTGTGCTCCTTTTCTCTAGCCTGGTCATTATGGTTTGAGGAGGGTGCCTCTCATTGTAAGAGGTATTTGGTGGTAAAACGTTGTAACAACAAAGGTATGGACGGGTTTCGCTAAATGTGGCTTGGGGATCAAATGGAACAAGGCTGAAAATGCAAGGGTTTAATTCTCCGACGCTTTGGTTGTTGAAGGCAAGTCACCATTGTAGGTTAGGGGTTGGGGGACGAAAGCTTTGACGGTCCCTACATGGCCAACTATTTAGGTTTTTTGGAATTTTGGTGAAAAAATATAAATTTTAGCATTGACCTAGGATGCCCAATGGATGTTGAAGATGTAAACCTTTTTTATAATCAATATATTACAAATTGCTTATGAATTAAAAAAACTACATCTCTCCAATACTCCTGATAGCCTTTGAATAGATCTGGTAGTTGCATATGCTCCTTTGGTGTTCTCCCTTCTTCACTCAAGCTCCAAATAATTCTTCAATTCTTTCAACTCATCAAAGATTTTGCCAAACCTGTAGGTGAATCAAACTAGTGCTCAGATCTGGTGGAAACCAGACATGGATCGCGCCTAGCAGCAGGCGAACCTGGTAACATAGTTATAAATGTATGAGATATGAATCCACTCCTACCAACTCATAGTTGGGTTGCAAGACTAGTATATATAAGTTTTCTTCATTCATATCAAGGGTTTTTAGCTATACATCATTTGAGCTTTCAACTGATCCTTTTGGAAATGTATTTGTAAGATAATGAATGATCCTTGGCACACTTTTATCTTTTGGTTATTGAGGGAAGGGGGAAGCTTTGTTTCTTTTCCTAATTAAATATCTATATAGGGGCCAAAGAAAAGCCAAATGCTGTGTAAATGTGTTTATTTATGAAAGGTATTCCTTCATAATTCATCTATTGCATCCAGATTTGTCACCTACCCTGAGTGGAATCTCTCCTAGTAGTTTCTTGGATGAATCGGTTTCCTCTGGAATCAAAGAAAAGGTGAAATGAGAAAGGAAGTAGTTTTTAGACAAGATTGCAATGAGTTTTACTAAGGAATAACCAATGCAAGAAAGGTAATAAATGCCCCAAATTGAAGGGGGGGTCAGGCAATCTAACCGACATTGGAATTACTTAACAAATCTAAGTGAGAGGATTAAACTATAGATGCCAAGGTTTCAAAAAACGTGAAGCTTTATCTGGAGACTAATACCCATTGAACCAGAATTTCCCAATCCTTTGTTGGTTTTAATATCACAATGAAAACAAAAATTGGTCATGGATAGATAAGCTCTCCTTCAAGAAGGGGCTTTCAATTTTTCAAATTGCGCCTCTTTAGATTAAACACACTTGACCACAAATTATAAAATCTGCATGCTAGAGAACACTCCATATGACTTTCTTCTTCGTTCAAAACTTTTGTTTTGAATTCCGAATTTTAGTTGGCTTGCATTGAATCCCAACAACACAACTACCTTTGAAAGTAGGAAACAACACCATTAAAACTACCTATTCGATGTTGTGGTTTGTTTTAATAATGGATTGATGGATCTTGGCCATGGGCAAAGCTACAAGAACTCTTTCTTGAGGTGAGGTTTCATACTCACTACAAAGAGTACGAAATAATTTTCAAGCACCCATCAATATTGTAATGTCTAGAAAACAATTAGAAGATTCAAAATTAGGGTTCACAATTATGGAAATACTAATTCTTGGCAAAGCTGATGTAAGAACTCCGACAGGTTCTAACTTCAACAAACATTGAATTGTTTCAATTTTGGGTGTTTGACATTTTGTCAAACACTTGTCTTGCAAAGTCTGAAGTTGCTGCTTTTTGTTTCAAGTTTGCTTGTTTTGTTGAAGAGAAAATGCTTGAAAAGAATACCAAAGAGTCTAACCATAAACTGAAAATGAAATTCAAGTCTTTTGTATTTTTTCAAATGCAATACATGACTTAAACTAGTGCAAATCACACCTACAACCTATGGACATTTCCTCATACAGTTGGTATGCAAACTAACATGCTGATTGTGAGTAATATACATATGAACATTACATCAAACATATGGGTGACTTATTGTTCTGAAATATAGGAAACCTGGCAAACCACGCGGCTGTATATTTTCTTTAGCAATTCATCTTATTGTCTCCAGACAAATATCAATATCTTCTAATGTATGCGGCTGAGGGAATTAGAAGCCCAAATGCAGATCGTATTCCCTTAATTTGCTAATGCCGCTTCCCCAAAACCCCACGTGAGGAATAGGAGCCACGGTTGGTAATTATAAATATCGGCTGCTGGAAAGATGCTCAATCTTCCCCAAAAGACACGTTCTCTATAGCTGACATCAATTAATGGTATCTGTTGTTAATTCTTCACCAAGTTCTGAAACTAATATTCACTAGATTCAATGCATTGTAGCTCTGTAATGGCCTTTGGTTGAAACCATCTCACACTTGCACAATTCATTAGACATTGAACCAATTCGAAGTGCTGAAGCTGGAAACAATTTACAATTCTTCAAGTTGGAATTCTGAAACCCTTGTCTCAATTCCTCTCCACAAAAAATTCAATAATATCAAATGCATCAAGAATGAATTTGATTTTAGCATTTGATGGTATTTATAATTTCTCATTACAATTTGCCCTGGAGCTTCTCCTTCACACATCACATGATTTCGATTTGTATTTGCTTTTGAGGTATATTAGAAATATAATACTTTATTATTTCCCTCCATTTGGTACACAATGAAATATTATAAAGTATATTTTAATAATCACTTATATCTCCCTTTAAATTGGCACTTTACATTATTCCTCATATGCACTTGTAATTTGACTTTATGATCATTAAATAACCCCTTTTAATAATAAAATCAAATAACATTTAATGATGTGCACTTTTAATTAATTATTAATAATTAAAATTTTATAAGTCCAAAGATACTCATCATTTCTTGATTCTGTCAAAACCAAGAGGTCACCCACTGCATTCAATGCTAACCAAGGCACCTTTCTAAAAATAGAAAGGGTCCATCTCTATCAACCTTAGACTTACTATAAATAGTAAGTATATGAAACTAAGCCCAAATGAAGTCCAATCTGAGCCAAATGAAGACCAAACTTGAACATACTAAATTTTGGAGAAGACAAGAACCTCCATTAATCAAGCCTCTACCTCAGAAGACCCTCTATCCACAATAATTAGCCTACGAGGGACACAATAATAGGCTAATCCCTCAAACTTTGATGCTCATGAAAATGGGGACATTACAATTGAAGGAAGTGAAAAAACAATGATTGAAAGCTTCAAAATGATGTGACTTGTAGTCTAGCTCAAGAAAGGAAAGAAACCAAATTTGAGCTTTGAAGACGTGAACCTATTCTTAGAAACCTTGCTAGGTGCATGATTGTATACAATAGCAACAAGTGTTAGGAGCAACTCCATAAATTCTGAATTTATATTTATTTACACGCACACACACACACACACATATTAAATTATAAATTTCTACTTCTACCACTTAAGCATCATGAATTTGAAAATGTGTTGTGTTTGTTCTCTCTTATTAAGACTTGCTCAAAAATGGGCAAATAAATGGTTTGTCATTGGGTATTTAGGAGTTAAAAAGAGATTTAGCAATTCTTGCTATGAGTATACAAACATGTAACAGGGGTCAGTGTTTGTAATCATAATACCTTAGGGAAAGAATCAAACCTCAAATGATTGATTTTTTGATATGTCGAGATAATTCAAAACATATGGGTCCTAAAGTCCATAATTTTTTTATAACAACAAAAGAATTAATTTGTGATAGGGTTATAATGTTGTGCAGTTCATTAATGTGACATTGCAAGAAATCTTCTAACATAAGATTCAAACCAACTACCCAATAACAATATTATCAAAATACTCCATGTATTGTTGATATTATGGCCTTTACGACAAATATCTTATACCTTGGATAATAATAATAAATATATAGAATATATATTTATTATTATAATTTGATATATATAAATAATAATATTAAATATAAGGGGATATTTAATATGTATTGTTTATTAATACGATCGATTTTATATGCTTAACTGGTTTAATTTAAATAATAAATTAAAGGGGGCCCAAGCCGTCCTCTTGGGTAAATATATTTATTATTTAAATTATCCAAGTTGGCCTCTTGAGGAGGCACTTCATTTGCATATATAAGTAAATCGATTCTGGGTCAAGAACATACCAAAAACATAACGTTTGTTCTAATCATTGAATCCATGATTACATCTCCTTATGAGAATCTCTTTTAGCAATTTGTGAAGCAAATCGTGCGAACTATAGTGCTGAACATTGGCTCACAGCTTGGTCTGAAATTCTCAAGGTTAGATGTGATTATGATGCAGTCCTATACCTTGTGATTTTTAATCAGAATTGTGTGAGTGATTCACTCAATAAGATCGTGCACTGAAGGTGTGAATTCTTGAGCGAATTCACCAGCATTTTATGAGCAGCGATAAACATTGGATCTGCAATATACATATTGGCAGCGATATATATATATATATATATATATATATATATATATATATATATATTAGCGTAACACGGGAACGCGTCCCCCCCCCCAAAATCCCTAGCGCACCCGGGACGGGGGGACGCTGTTCCCGCGTTTCCAGCAGCGCCACCCATCAGCCACCATTCGTCGGGGACGTTCCCCCTTTGGGAACGGGGACGCCAAAAGGTCCCTCGACCCCAGAAGGGGACGTACGGGCGTCCCCCATCAAAGCACAAAAATAAAGCAATTTTTTTAAAATAACACAACATTACTAAATTGTTTAGTGTGTCATTTTTAAACCCTAGGCCATGTGGGGCCCACTTCTTGTGCTAAAATGATAGAAAACCATATGGGGCTTCATTTGCATTCATTTTATGGTTTTTTGTGTTTGCAACAACAACAACAACAAGAGTGAAGAGCTCATAAAAGAGTGTTTGTAAGAGTGAAAAGAGTGATTGCAAGCCAAAGAGGAGTGACAAGGAGCAAGAAGAGGAGGAAGAAGATTCTTCACCTTGTTCAAAAGATTTTTCAAGCAAAAGGTAGGGTTTCTCACTATTTTTTTATTTTATTTTCTGATTTTTAAATGAATGCATTGTTCATTGTTTTGAGTTTTACTTTTAGTCTTATATTTCTTGTTGTTTCATTTTGTTATAGTTATTTTAGTTTCATTTCTAGATTGAAGTAGATTCTTGTTGTTTCATTTCTAAATTCTTGTTGCTTAAATTTTAATTTAAAACTTTGTTGTTTTAAAGAAGAGTATAGGGTGAAAGTTGAATGTTTGAAACCATGTTGATGTATTTATTGGTTTTGTTTTTATTTGGTGAAATGCAGTGTGCAAATGAGATCCCAAAGTCATGAAACAAGTCAAAGTATTGATGAGATGGAATTGGAAACTAATTCTCATAGTGATAGTAGCCAAGAAGATTATGAACCTGAGGCTGAGCATGATGATGACACCAATGTGAGGGATGAGCATGAGCAAACTGAATCTCAATCCACAGATAATTGGCCATCTGGTCCACCATCTACTGACAGCCCCTCCCCACTTTTGGCAAAGTGGGCTAGGGGTAAATATGATCCTAAATCTCCTCTTAGACAGTTTGCAACGAGGATAACAGCTCGAACACAATCAGGTGTTGGCACAAGAAAGTGGAAATGCAACATTTGTGGTACAGATTGGTTTGGTAGCATCACTAGAGTGAATGCACACTTCCTCTTTTGGACAGGAAAAGGTGTGGGAGTATGTGATTTTTTGAACGAAACTAAAAATTTGCATTATAGAATTGAATTTAGCAAGCTTTGGGGTATTCCAGATGACTTGGGAATTGCAATGCCTACTACCTTATCTGGTAGGCAACAGATTCAGAGTATTCAGCAGTCGCATGAGCAGCAATTACAGAGGAGTACACGTATTCCTACTCCTAGATCGTAGCAGAGAGCAACATCATTCGCAAGGGCAGCCTTGGGACCTTCTTCCACTTTTAGTGTTGTGGCTGAAGCACAACCCAGCAAGGGGAAACGAAAGGTGACAGCTGAAAGTAACCCCATAACAGATTTATTTAATGTGCGCTTGAAAGAGGAGGTAGAGGAATCCATTGGTAGATTCTTTTTTTCCAATGGCATACCACTTCATGTAGCTCAATCTCCTTATCATAAGGATATGATGCAGTTGGTTGTGAGGGGGGGAGGACCATCATTTGTGCCACCAGGTGAGCACAAATTGAGGACCACAATCTTGGATAAAGAGTATGCCAAGATCAGTACAACAATGGAGACCATGAGGGAGTGTTGGGAGGAGT
>MU224265.1:630735-656440 GCA_018584345.1 Thuja plicata | reverse complement strand
TAGTAATTCTAAATGTCTTAGACTCTTATATTGTTATACTTTTTTTTTATAACTAGCATTTTAAGTACCACATGTATAGTATATAGTATATACACCCCTCCCCCCTGGTCCCCCACCGCCGTCCCCAAATTGAGGCCCCTCTGTCCCCCCTGCCCGGAAACTTGTCCCCCCATCCCGACATTTCTATGGCAAATGCTATCAAATTTGAGGATAGGCTTGAAGGAGGAAACAATTTCTTATCATGGAAATTCAGAATTAAAATGATTCTAAGAGAAAATAAAGTCGAGTCATTCATAAAAGAGGAGAGAGAAGAGCCAGAGAATGATCCCGAGAAATCCATTTGGTTTGAAGGAAATGAAAAAGATATGAAGATCATAGTTGATGGTGTTAGAGATCATATAGTGCCGATCTTGACAAAATATGAGACTGCCTATCATATGTTTAAATCACTTGAAAGCGTGTATGAGATAAACATTGCTAGTAGAACCCTAGCCCTAAAGAGGGAAATTAATCATATAAGTATGAACAAAGGAGAATCCATCAATGCATACTTTATGAGAATATCCGCTCTAAGGGATGAATTGTCAACACTTGGATATGTAATTCAGAGCAAAGAACTAACACTCATTGCACTAGATGGCCTACCAAACACTTGGGAACATTTTGTTCAAGGCATTAGTGCAAGGTCTAAATATCCAAACTTCGATCGGCTAAGGTCAAATTGTCTTCAGGAAGAGTCAAGACAAAACAGGAAAGGGATCAAACAAAAGAACATAGATGAGGATCTTCATGTGTTAAATGTAAACTCTCACAAGAAAGGCAAGAAGAAGCACTTTAAGAAGAGGAAGGACCATCATGAAAAAGGTTCATCTAAGAAAGATGTTTCAAACATTCAATGTTTCAGATGTGATCAATATGGGCATTATGCAGCTAGATGTCCATATAGAATTAAACAAGCTACATTTGCCAAAGTGAAAAGAAATAAAAGGGAGCATGATTCAGAGAAACACGTATTCTACTCTGCTCTCTCTAATCAAGTATCCAACAAATCTAATACCTGGATCATAGACAGTGGGTCATCAAGATACATCACTGGGTATAGAGAACTACTACACTCTATGGTAGAAGAAATTGATGAAGAGGTAACCATTAGAGACAACTCTGCACACCCAGTAAAAGGTGTTGGGACTTGCACCATTAAGTTGAAGTCAGGTATGTCTATCCAATTCACTGGAGTTCTTTTCGTTCCAAGCATCAAGAGGAACCTAGTATCCATATCTGCACTTGAGGATAATGGGTATAGAGTAACCTTCATGGATAGCAAGGTGTTGGCATGGCCAAAGAATTCTTCTATCAAGAAAGATATAACCATAGGGCATAGAAAAGGCTACTTGTATGAGGTATGTATTGAACCTAATCTTGCCCTAATTCATGAAATTGCAGACTAATGAGATATGGCATAGAAGATTAGGACATTTAAACTTTCGTGCCTTATCTTCCATGGAAAAAGTTTGTCACTGGCTTACCTAAGTTAAAGCAATATCATTCAGGTACATGTAAGGGGTGTGCCCTAGGCAAAAATACTAAGGGTTCTTTTCAAAGTAGTTCTAGTAAAACGAGTAATGTCTTAGAACTAGTTCACTCTGACCTATGTGGATCCATGTCTGTACCTTCTGTGGGAGGCTTTCTATATTATGTAATATTTGTTGATGACTTCTCCAAAAAGACCCGGATCTACTTCCTCAAATGTAAAGAATCAGAAGAGATCCTCAGGAAATTTAAGGAATTCAAATCCTTCTTTGAAAACTCCTCTGGGAAGAAAATAAAAACCCTAAGAACTGATAATGGGAGGGAATACACCTCTGACATTTTTATAAAGTTTTTCAAAGAAGCTGGGATTAAGAGGGAGCTCACTATTCCTTACAACCCTCAACTAAATGGGGTTGCTGAGAGGAAAAATAGAACTATTGTAGAAGCAGCTAAAGCCACGCTCCTTGATCAAAATTTAGAAACCTATCTTTGGGCAGAAGCCTCCAACATTGTTGTTTACATACAAAATAGATGTCCTCACTCCCATATTGAAGACAACTCTTGAAGAAGTTTTCACAGGTATAAAGCCAGATATCACTCACTTAAGGATATTCTGATGCCATGTTTATTTTCATGTACCTAAAGAGAAAAGAACAAAACTAGAACCTTCTAGAAGAAAAGGAATCTTTGTTGGGTATAGTGAAACTTCTAAAGCCTATAGAGTATTTGTACCTAGACATAGCAATATTGAACTCAGTAGAGATGTAATATTTGAGGAAGACCTAGCTTTTAAAAGGGCTAACAATTCTATTGAGTCAGAAAGTAATACTCCACCTTCATACCTAGAAGAGGATCTTGCTCCTAAGCTTCAAAGGGAGTATCCTGAAGAGGATCAAGATGAAGTACAAAAACTCACCTCAAGAGAATCTCAAGAAAACACCACTTTGGGCCACCAAAACAATGGAAGAAGCAAAGAACTATGCAGCTCCTTCAGGGACCTTTAGAGAAAGTAAGACCCCGAAGATTTTCCGGCTATGTGGCTTTAATGAATGATCTCTCTAAGTTTGAACCTTCTAATGCATCAGAGGCCCTCAAACACCAAGTATGGAAGGATGCCATGACAGAAGAATACTAATCCATCTTAAAAAATGATGTTTGGGAAGTTGTTCCTAGGCCAAAGGAAAAATCTATTGTTTCATCCAAGTGGCTATTCAAAATCCAATATGCTGCAGATGGCAGTATAGAGAAACATAAAGCCAGACTTGTTACCAGAGGTTTCTCACAAAAAGAAGGAATTGATTATGAGGAAACATTTTCACCTATCGCAAGATATACCTGAATCAGAGCAGTTCTAGACATCGCAACAGCCAATGGATGGAAAGTTCATTAGATGGATGTAAAGACTGTATTCCTAAATGGGAAAATAGAGGAAGAAGTCTACTTAGAGCAACTAGAAGGACATCATATTCACACTACATAATCTCATGTGTGCAAATTGAAGAAAGCTCTCTATGGACTTAAACAGCCCCCCAGGGCATGGTATGAGAGAATTAATAGCTATCTCATGGAATTGGGATTTTCTAAGAATGATGCAGATCCAAATCTATACCTCAAGCAAAGAAAAGGTGATATGTTAATATTAATCTTGTATGTTGATCATTTGTTAATTACAGGAGAAGATCACCTTATTGATCAATGTAAAAAGGACCTTGCTAAAGAGTTTGAAATGAAGGACTTAGGCCTTCTACATTACTTCCTTGGATTGGAAGTTTGGCAGAACTCAGACAACATTGTGCTTAATCAAGGAGAGTACACCTTGTACATATTGAAGAGATTTGGTATGATAAATTGCAGACCCATGTCTTCTCCCATGGAAACAAACCTTCATAAACTATAGGAGGCAGCAACAAATTCTCCGTTTGCAGATCCTACCCTCTATAGGCAGATAATTGGACCTTTGATGTACCTGGTTAATACTAGACCTGATATCTGTTATGTAGTAAATGCCTTGAGTCAGTTTATGTGTGAGCCTAAGGAGATACATCTTGTGGTTGTGAAGCATATTATGAGATACCTTCAAGGTACTCTAAATTTTGGACTCAAATATGAGAAAGTTGACTTGAATCTACATGGATTCACAGATTCTGATTGGGTTGGAAGTGTAACTGATAGAAAAAGCACCTCAGGTTGCTGCTTCAGTTTGGGATCCGCCATGATATCTTGGATGTGCAGGAAACAGTCTTTAGTGGCTCAGAGTTCTACAGAGGCCGAATACATTGTAGCCTCTATGGTAGCAAGAGAAGCAGTATGGCTCAGGAAACTGCTTGTGGGATTATTCGGTAATCCCCTGAGACCTACAGTCATCCATTGTGATAATCAGAGTTGCATAAAACTTTCTGTGAATCCGTTATTTCAGGATAGATCCAAGCATATAGAGATTCCTTATCATTTTGTGAGAGACATGGTGGATAGGAATGTGATTTAGTTGGAATATATCAGTACAGGAGATCAGACAACAAATATACTCACCAGGCCACTTGCGAGAGTGAAAGTTGAACACTTCAGGAAAGGTCTTGGTATGATTGAATTGTAATCTTTATTGATATACATAAATATATATGATGTTTAATGTGTAAACTTCTTTTGTCATATGTGTTGATATATGACTTTATGGGCTCTACCCCCTGATTTCATCTCTAAAAGGTGACGATCTTTTGGAAATGAACACTTGTATTCAAATATTATAAGATGACGATCTTGTAATATTGATATCATTCATGGATGTGCCATGATCTGTTATGGTAGACATTATGTGACGTAATGTCAGTCCACATACCATAGCTAATATGTATAAGGAGAATGTGATATTCTCAAGCATATCATCCTTTAAGTGTCACGAGTTATGTGATACTTATTATCACGTGTTATGTGATGCTTGTCTTCACGAGATATGTGAGACTTCTTATCACGAGTTATGTGATATACCTAGTGCCACAAGTTATGTGATACTTATCATCACGTGTTATGTGATGCTTGTCCTCGCGAGATATGTGAGACTTCTTATCACAAGAAATGTGATATATATGATTTTATCTTCCCTAGCTAAGAGGGAGTGTTGATGCATATAGTCTCGATCAGATAAATTCTTATTACTAATGCATATATCAATTAGAGAAATTCATAATACTGAGGCATATATCATCAATCAGATTAAAGAGAAATATGTATATATCAATATATATATATATAATGATAATTATTATCATCATATATATTAATATATATGATTTTATTATACTCTATATTCTCTTTATGATCAAATTAAACCGATAACTAATGAATCGGTATCAACCCGATAACATTAGTATTGAATTGTAATTGGTATTGGAATCGATATCAACCCGATAACATTAGTGTTGAATCGTTGTTAATATTGAATCGGTATTAAACCGATAACAAGTCTCAATGCTTTGTGTTACCATAGGGTGTGACGATTAGTCACGCCTATGATAGGCGGGACTCCTCAAGGAGTCACGTCTATCATAGACGTGACCGATCACACACACACACACACACACACATATATATATATATATTGATCAGCTTGTTCAATACAAACACCAAAATCAATAAGTGTGAAGTATATTGAACAACGATCAATACATATATTTCTTCATTGAAATTTGAATCATAGTTGAATTACAAGTTCATTTTAAATTACATACATTCAGTTCTTCTGCTCCTGCAAATAACTAACATTGTTAGAATCAAGATTTATATATATATAATCAGCATTGAATATTTATATAAAAGAATAAATTGAAATTTGAATAATGAGTTTGCCTTGAAATAACAGATTTGCTATGGACGGGTTTTGCTAAAGGCGGCTTGGGGATCCAGTGGAACAAAGCTGAAAGTGCAAGGGTCTAGTTCTCCAACACTTTGGTTGTTGAAGGCAAGTCACCATTGTAGGTTAGGGGGTTGGGGGAAGAAAACTTTGATGGGCCCTACGTGGTCAACTATTTAGGTTTTTTGGGATTTTGGTGAAAAAATATAAAATTTGGCACTGACCTAGGATGCCCAATGGATGCTGAAGATGTAAACCTTTTTTATAATCAATATATTACAAATTGTTGATGAATTAAAAAAACTACATCTCTCCTACAAACCTGATAGCTTTTGAATACATCTGACAGTTGCATATGCTCCTTTGGTGTTCTCCCTTCTTCACTCAAGCTCCAAATAATTCTTCAATTCTTTCAACTTGTCAAAGATTTTGCCAAACATGTAGGCGAATCGAACTAGTGATCAGATCTGGTGGAAACCAGACTTGGATCGGGCCTAACAGCATGCAAACCTGGTAACATAGTTATAAATGTATGAGATATGAATCCACTCCAACCAACTCATAGTTGGGTTGCAAGACTAGTATATTTAAGTTTTCTTCCTTGATTTCAATAGCCTTTAGCTATACATCATTTGTGCTTTTAAATGATCCTTTTGGAAATGTATTTGTAAGATAATGAATGATCCTTGGCACGCTTTTATCTTTTGGTTATTGAGGGAAGTGGGAAGCTTTGTTTCTTTTCCTAATTATATATCTATGTAGGGGCCAAAGAAAAGCCAAATGTTGGGGAAATGTGTTTATTTATCAAAGATATTCCTTTATAATTCATCTATTGCGTCTAGATTTGTCACCTACCTTGAGTGGAATCTCTCCTAGTAGTTTCTTGGATGAATCCGTCTCCTCTAGAATCAAAGAAAAGGTGAAATGAGAAAGGAAGTAGTTTTTAGACAAGATTGCAATGAGTTTTACTAAGGAATAACCAATGCAAGAGAGGTAATAAATGCCGCAAATTGAAGGGGGTCAGGCAATCTAACCCACATTGGAATTACTTAACAAATCTCGGTGAGAGGATTAAACTATAGATGCCAAGGTTTCAAAAAGCGTAAAGCTTTATCTGAAGACTAATACCCTTTGAACTAGAATTTTCCAATCCTTTGTTGATTCAAATATCACAATAAAAAAAAATGTTAATGGATAGAAAAGCTCTCCTTTAAGAAGGGGCTTTCATTTTTTCAAATTGCACCTCTTTAGATTAAACAAACTTGACCACAAATTATAAAACCTGCATCCTAGAGAATGCTCCATATGACTTTCTTCTTCCAAAACTTTTGGTTTGAATTCCAAATTTTAATTGGCTTGCATTGAATCCCATCAACAACAACACAAATACCTTTGAAAGTAAGAAACAACACCATTAAAACTACCTATTTGATCTTGTGGTTTGTTTGAATAATGGATTGATGTATCTTGGCCATAGGAAAAGCAACAAGAACTCTTTCTTGGGGCAAGGTTTCATACTCACTATGAAGTGTGCGAAATAATTTTCAAGCACCCTTCAATATTGTAGTGTCTAGAAATCAACAAGAAGATTCAAAATTAGGGTTCACAATTATGGAAATAGTAACCCTTGGCAAAGCTGAAGGAAGTGAAAAAGCCAATGATTGAAAGCTTTGAAATGATGTGCCTTGTAGTCTAGCTCAAGAAAGGAAAGAAACCAAATTTGACATTTGAAGAAGTGAACCTATTCTTAGAAACCTTGCTAGGTGCATGATTGCATACAATAGCAACAAGTGTTAGGAGCAATTCCGTAAATTCTGAATTATATATATATATATATATATATTTCTACTTCTACCACTTAAGCATCATACATTTGAAAATGTGTTGTAATTGTTCTCTATTATTAAGACTTGCTAAAAAATGGGCAAATAAATGGTTTGCCATTGGGTATTTAGGAGTTAAAAAGTGATTTAGCAATTCTTGCTATGAGTATACAAACATGTAACGGGGGTCGGTGTTTGTAATCATAATACCTTAGGGAAAGAATCAAACCTCAAATGATTGATTTTTTTATATGTTAAGATAAGTCAAAACATATGGGTGCTAAAGTCCTTAATTTTTTATAAGTACAAATTAATTATCTTGAAATAGGGATATAATGTTGTGCACTTCATTAATGTGACATTGCACGAAATCTTCTAATATAAGATTCAAACCAACTACCCAACAATAATACTATCAAAATACTCCATGTATAACCTCTCATTTGGTAATATTGGAGTTGAGCTAGATCCTACATTCACAGTTTACACATTTTTTGACTAGTTACCAAATCTAACTTAATCCACAAGTTACTAATTTGGCCCAATATAGCTAACCAAGGGTTTTGTGTATCACATGTTTGGTCATTGGCTTTTTCATGACCTTCATATACATTATAATACCATGGGTCTAGGTATATAGCATTCCACCTTGCTTATTATATGTTTGGGGTCTCCTTGGAAGGAATGAATGTGAGGTCTTAGGAAACTAAAAAAAGATTTAAAAATCTGTTCTAGTGAATACCATAAATTGATATCTTTTTTTTTCTGAAGAAAACAACACTTATCATTCAAACAATTTATGAGATAGGTTCCACGGGAGTGAGTTGAATTGGAATGGTGAACAAGGTTAGGAAATGAATTAAGGGTGCCTTGAACCTAATTCAATTGAATATTGTGTAGACAACACACTAGATTGTTGGAGTGTAGATATGTTAGGCAAAAAGAAAGATAATTCTATATTCTTATTAAATGAACCCTAAATGATTGTCGATAATATGCAAATATATGAACGACACAGACAATTTGTCACTTGCTGATTCATTCTTTCATAATGCTCCTAGGAAGATGTTTATGACTTCAATTCCAATTTTAGCTAGAATTGCGAGAGCATCTTTTTCTTATCTTTTGTATTATTTCTGGCACTCACATATTGTTCCCATGAAATGCAAAATTTTGATGGCATGCACACTAAAAATTGAGAATAAAATGTTGCTTCCTCATGTAATTTCATTTGTATGTTGGCTTCCAGTGCATGCAATGTAACTGTCTTGAGACTCTCCTAGCAATAGTAGCAGCCTTATCAGCCTCTTTACTCCAAATTTGTGAAAAACATTGCCAATCTTAAATGTTCTCATTCACAAGTTTCACATCTCATCAACATATTTCCATCTTTCTTATCTAGTTTGAATTTGTTTGGTTGTCTCTATATTCTTGATTATATTCTTTTTCTCTTGTTGAATCATCTTAATTTATCTTTCTTTTGTCTTCAGGCCTACTAATCCTTAATCTAGTTGGACTTGTTGGTTCATATTTTGCATCAGAGTCACCGCACCATGATCCTTCTAGCCCTTGGGTGCAATCTTGTTTCTACATTGACAGTTGGTGCCACCTGTTCTGAATATCAAACCTTCCTCAGTGTCACTTTCGAGACTTTCCATTAATTTCAAGTTGTCTTTTATTCACCATCTAGTCTCTCACCTTTACAATCCAAGAGTTTGTTTTGAGTCCAATAAGGTTTTCAAACTTTTATAATTTATATTAATTTTAAATTTGTTTTCAAAATCATGTCACATAGGTTTGCAGAGGCTGCACTCTCCACAATGGATCTTGAAATGCACAACACAATTTACTAGTATTCATTCTAGGTAGTGGCACCAAGAATCTAGAATGGGAACTTCATTCCAGACAACTTCCCAGCAGAACTTTCCACATTTTGTCACAAATAGGAAAAAAAATCTTGTTTGTCTCATGAAATATACACTATACATGATATAGTAGAACATCACATAGGACCATTTGTTTTGATATCCAATAAATCAAGTAGCAATTGATCACTTTTCTAGTTCATTGTTTCATGTTGCTTGTAAGATGATATTTTGACTAATAATGCCATGTCTACTAGGAATTGAGTGTCTCGTTCTTTTAATTCATACTGCATACTATCTCTTGCAGTCACTGTTACCATGAGGATATGTGAAATTCAATTGCAGTTCAACTTACAAGCCTAGGCTTACACATAGTTGTCGGTCTGAATCCCAAAATTCTCTATGTATACAAGAAGATTGTGGATGTTAAAGTCTCTAAGATTCTTACTAATGATCACCCTTCCTAGATTGGAATTTCCTCTGTCAAAGCTTAATTGAATATAAGATGAAGTCAGGGGATGCAATGACAACATGGTAGCTCTTGGAACGAAGTATATTTGTAGTGACTTGGGATCTTCCAATATTCAAGGACGCGTGTACATTCAAATGTTTGTTGACGAGAAGAAAAATGGTCTTGGAAGATGTGGTGATTACACTTTAACAAATGCCCCAGAAAATAAATCTTGGAGTTAATAAGGGACAAGCATTTTACAATTGGATACTCAGCACGGAATGAATTCCATTGAAAGAAAGCTTACTTATGTGGTGGCTACTTTTTCAGCAGATTGTAAAGCAATGATGCCTAGAAGCCATTAGTTCACGTGCATGATCACACTAAAATGATCCCTAATTTCATTTGCCATTATACATTTAAAAACATAAATTGGTCGATATATGTTGAAGTACAGCACATCATTTGCAAATTTTAAAATTCACCGAATGGTATGCAAATTTTGCATTCCAGGATTTGAAATTATTTATATATCTTAAACTTCAATCAAGCTTGCAGCATTCAGTGCAATGACCTGCCCTGCAAACATCTGAAAGCGTAAAAGGAAGGCAATGAATAAAATTAAGATCAGTGTGTATCAATTGCTGTCTGAAATATTCCCAGCCAGTGAAGCTTCTTACATAGGTCTGTAAACATCTGAATGGATAGATCTAGCATTTCTTTTAATTTGTGCTTACCGAGTGCACATCCCTTGCATATGCCAATCTTTTCTACCTTAAAGTGAGGTAATCCAAATATCATATCCTTCAAAACAGGTAGAGCTCCATAGTGCAAGAGGTCAAACCTTTTGTGTGAAAGCTCACACAATTTGTCACTATCATGTATCAATGTTGTCTACTTGATTGGCTCAAAAGTTAGTCTGTGAAATCCTTGACATGCATCTCTAGACAATACTTGACTAGGATCTTGGCTGTGTTTTTTTATCATAACTTGGTCATCAAATTCAACTACACATGTCAAATCCATCATGGTTGAAATTGAAAGTAAATTCTTTGTTAATCCACAAACATAAATGACATCAGGGTTGGAAGCTTCTTGTAAGCACAGACGCCCTAAACAAATAGGTAATAGGACAAATAGGATTGATTTAATGTTGTGAGTACCAACTTTTCGCCTTCCACCTTAACCCTAATTGCTGCAAGCTAGTCACGAAGTGCTGTGATCTTCATCAAGGAGATGGCTGCTGTGTTTCTGTCATTCATGCATGTAGCATTGAGTTGTTCTTAGCATCTTATTAGATATATTCGGACTGTTATAAAGAGTGGTCAAGGCATCATGCATCTCCTTTGCTCATTTCTTTTCAGCAATGTGAGGAATTAAAAGATCATATAATCAAAGCTGATATGCTTTTCCTTGGTCATCTTCTTGTTATGTTCAGTTAATTGAACATCATTAGAGGTGTCAACATGGTCTCCACATAGACACAAAGATAAATTTCTTCAAACAACATCTGCAACCTGCACTTTCATAGCATAAAATTTGTAAGACCATCTAGGCGGTCAGATTCTCTAAGAACAAGACTAATCATGTTTGTAGCTTCTGGAACATATTGAAACTGAACAAGCTGGCTAAAAACAAATCAGGTCAGCAACCTATCATAGGTACAAATCAATACTTTTGGCATTTGAGCAACAGCCTACAATCAATCATAGGTTCAATCACTGGTAAATTTTCCTGCAAATTTCTCACAGGCAACATATTCTATTCTTGAGCATGGAAGGTCTCAATAACATATGATATCATGGCAATATTCAACACATGGTATACAGAATTTGCATTCTAGGGTTTGAACAAATTTCTAACTTAAATTTCAATCGAACCTGCAATTTTGAGCCGTTAAGGTCGTGGTCTGATGGTTAGAAACATGGCATGTTGATAAATCTACCAAGGTTAAAACTGCTGCTGGGCTGTTCAGCTTGCAGGCCTTGTGCCATTCCTAGGCTGCTGAGCTTGTAGGTTTGGATTGCTTGTGTTAATGCAGTGGGGTGATAATGCCCAAGAAGGTAAGAGGTCCTGCAGAAGCAGCCTCTCTAGCTTGGGCAGGCTAAAAGCTCCCGAGTTAACCAACAAAAAAACTAAAAAAACTAACAGAAAACTGGAAACTTTGAGTGCTATAACATGCGCACACAGTTTTCAAAGTACAAAAACTACAATGAATAAAATCGAATGGAATTGCTGATTAAAGTTGGAGCCTTATCAAGTTTTCCATCACTTAGAATCTTGTCAAAAATAAAAAGGTTAATTGCTTCTGCACACAAAATAAATACCAAAAAGTAGAAATTAAACAAACTCTAAATTGTCCAAAAGTTGACTAGACACTTGTGCCTAAACTTGGGAAGGCTAGATAACCTAATTTAGGATGTTTCTCCTAATTTTTTACAATTAGGAAAACACTAAGCAACCTTAAAGTTCAGCAATAAGAACCTTTCTTGGCCAAATTCCCAATTATGAGAATATTTTTGCTGCATATTAACTACAGGAAGCATCTTCTTTTGTGTTTTTCTAGTCAACAATATCTATATGAATCATGAATTTTGTGAGATGTTTTAAACATTAGCTTCAATATCTGTGAAAATTATGACATCTGTGTAAAAAGTAATTCTGGATTAGTGTGGTATGCATGCCACACAACAACCATGTAGGTGTATTTTGGTATATAACTGTAACTTCCACCTTATGTAGTTCTTTTGCTTCTAAAGTTGTGGAAATCAATTGCTTTGCAATGATTTGAGTGTTATACATGTTTCAGGTAGGCTCAATAATAGAATTGAGGAGATCTTATCAAGCTTACAATGTAATGCCTACATTGAGCAAGGTCTTGAAAAGATATGGAGTGTAGTGATCTTCAGTAGGATGCCGAATATGTCATGTAAGTTACTTGTGTTTCGTCCACATTACTGAATATAGTAAAGAAAATGCAATTCTTTTGGTGCTTTTAGTCTATCTGTTCTCAAATGATACATCGCACTTTTAGCTTTTGGAAATAAGTAGACAATATTATGTGAAAGGTGATGGACAATGATAGAATTGTCCATTCTTTGATCATCGGCTGGCTCTTATTATAAATCTAAGTGTAATCTAAAAACTCTTTTATTGTGTCTATAACTGCAGATGTGGCCTTCACCATTCACATGAAATGGTAAGTACTACTCTTCATTAATTAAAAAATGATTATATTCATGTGACCTTTGCAAAACTGTATATATTATTTTGGTCAAATGCATGCCAATGATGCATAAACATAATCATTTTGCAAATTTTATAACTAATCAACATGAAATTGGATTTTCTGCAGTTAGCTTTCACGAAGTCGAAGCTCGAGAGAATCTCATTTATACCATGTCTAGATAGCCTAAGGCTAGCTTTTACCAACATCAACTTTGTAAATACTTTATTTGTCCGTGGATTCAAGGAGAAATTTTGTTTTGAGGAATGTGGATCCTTTTCAATACCCATAGCACATGTCATGATCAGGGACAGTTCATATTAACTGGAGGGCATCTGGACACAGTTAGCAATAATATTATGCTTTTAGAAGTGATGTAAAATAGACATGCATACACTCTTCAATCAAGGCCTTCGGAAAGCATTCTTGCTTTTATTTTTGTATGCTGCTTACCTTGATCTGGCTTTAGTGTGGCTAGAGTTTTATACTGTTTTTTTAAATTTTATTATTATTATTATTATTATTAATTTAGTGATTTATATTCATTAATATTCAATCCTGATATAATGTTTAATCAATCGGTATGAATACAGTGATAATAGCTAGGCCATGTAGTTTTTTTCCTCTCTATTATTTACATGATCGGAATCTCAAGAAGAATATGGATATTCAGCAGGTCAAAAGTAAACATACTTAAGAATGATAATGATGCATTATTATTTAAAATTCCGAATAGTTTGTGGATTCAGCCAGGCTGGTTAAGGCCATAGTTGATCTTTTCACATTTAGAGAGATACTTTTGCAAAGGAGTCATAAACATTTAGAGGTATGGATAAAACTTTGAAGCTATTTGACCTGCACAATGTCCATCATTGACAAGCAAGGGTTATAATAAATTTTAGAAGCAATGTAACCTTTGCAAAATTGTGTTGTTTTTGACAACGTTGAGCCATATGGCTAGTCACTAGTGCGAATGCTATTTGCTTTTGGGATTGCTGTTCAATGGTTGTCTTGATCTCTGTATTATTCGAAGTTATGTTATATTGGGTTAGCATTAGCACCTTGCCAACAAAGTGATTGTTTGTACTAAAAAGTAAAAGCAATATGATGCTTGGAAAGAGAACAACACAATATGTAACTGTTCTCCCAATGTCTATCATCCTCTAATTCTTGGAAGTTACTAACTTTTGCTAACATAATTTACAATACACAAAATAATAGAGGGCACTTACACCTCGAAAGTGAACAATCTTCTCGTAGATTTTTATTTTTTCCTTGACATAAATGAGCTTTCGATTTAAATTGGAATCATAGATTTTATTCCAATCAAGGTTCAACTAGACATCTATTGAAATTTTAGTAGTCTTGTTTCTCTCTTGCTTTTGGTTTACTCCAAAAATGGGAACGCACTTCATGAGATGAGCTTGCACTCTTGAGTAACTATGAGAGGCTTAGAAATAGCACACAATTAATTGGAATGAAACTATAACCTACTATATTCTAAAAGAAATGAACTGCCTTGTTTTGTGATTGGGGAGTATTGATTGTTATTGGAAACCACACTCGTTTGAAATAGTAAACAAGGAGCTAGACCAAAGTCAAGATTGTGCATGGAAGGGCGGTTATGAAATTCTATTGTTGGGTGTAGGTTTTATGTAATATCCCCCTAGGATATTTGCTCCATATTTTTTTCCAAATGTTCCACATGAATTTATATAAATATTTTGCAATAATACTGATTTCTTTCATTCAACAAATTATATTGAAAACCATATAATATCAGTCTAAAATAGAGTTCTGAAATTAAATATGAATATTGTCTTCAAATTACAATATTATTTACCAAACATATATAAAATACCTCTATTGTTGCAAGTATGTCTTCAAATGAAATATTCACAAATTTGCCCAGTTGTGAACTTCGTCATGATTTCACCTTCAAAGATGAATTGGGTTTCCATCCAATCCACCAAGAAATCTTGATGGTTTTTGTCCTAAGGTTTTCAAAACTGAAAGCCAAAGCTTCCTAGAATTCTCCAAGAGAAAACAATAACCAAACATATATCAAGAATAATAAGAATGAACCTCTTAATATTTTTCTATAGCACATCCCTGTGACTATTCGTTTTCCTTATGCATGTCTCTTCATACTCCTTTTGTCCGTCTCTTAATTTTTCTTCTTTTAAATTAAAATGACTATTAATTATTCACTAAGCTCCATTAAGTCATTTTAATACTTAATTAAATAATTAAATTAAGTCATTGAATTTGATATAATTTGACAACTTCAAATTTAATTGCTTAATTGACTTCTAATGTCCAAAAAAAGGGACATTACTGTCCCCCTTCCTAGAGACCGCTTACATTCAAGCAATTTGCATTTGCATGTTGAAATCAAATGTTTGGATCCCATGTCAACCTCAAGAATGTTGCTTCGCTAATCTGTTGCACTACTATGATATAAATAATTCCAGCCATGGAATTGTGAAGCTACTCATCAATGTGTCACTGAAGTAATGCACCAAGCATGCCAATGTCAGGATCCCAAATTATGTTGTCATAACTATCAAATATGAGGAGATAGTAGTACCTCAAGGAGCTATTAACACTAAACAACTCTCCTGTTGCAAATGATCTCCCATGGAATTGCATAACACTTGTCATAGGCAGACATTAAAACATATTAGCCCATCCCGAGCTATTGTTGTAAAAATCAAACTGCTCGAAGGTTGAGGTCAACACCAATGGTGCGAAGAGACAATAATCAATATGAAATGCCACTGAATACATAGGAATTGTAAGTAAGGAAGTAGTTGAAAAACATCTCTAATCAAATCATACCTACCGTCCACCCTCAATTAGGAACTACTCATCTATAGAAATAAAGAGTTCATCCAACTCATCTATAGATCAAAATCTAAACTCATGTAGGCTGGTCGATAAGTGAGCAACATTGCTAACTCTAGAAATTAATCACTTCTCCAATCTTGTGACCCAACCTTATCACTAGGAATTGTTTTTGGGTCCAAAATCATGCAATCAATTTCATTCTCATCATTGGAGTTGGAAAGAACTCCTCCATCCAACTCAAAGAGTGGATTATCAAATGTCCAATCAACATCCACCTCAAACAAAGAATTGTCAACCAACTGAATATTATCCTTTATTCCCAACTCATACTCAGGCTTTGGTTGGTCCAAAAACTAATTGATTAATTTTTTAGGACACTTGTCCAAATCATAAGTTTGTTGTATGTTGTCAAGTTCCTTAATCACCTCCTTGAAAAACTCAATCCTTCATCTGTTTTTGTACTCCCTGAAATGATTAGCGACAACAATCTGATTTTTTGCTTCTTGACGAGCTATGTGTGTACTCCCCAATATCTCGTGTATCGTTAAGCTCTTTGATGATCTTATTGATATCATCCTCCATTTTCTTCAATTTATCAACATACACTTTGTAATGTCCCTTCAGTAACCTAGAATTTAATAATGAATAATAAAATGAAAATAATAAATAATTAAATAATAATAAAATACAATATGATATAATTGCAAATTGATCAAATTAATGAGATACACGAAACAACATAGGCAAACTCTAAGTTGAAAGAATATTCAAAAGAAATAACAAAATAAGGGAACTAATTGCCAAAGAGAACCATTATACATCACCATATATATTTATATACCTTGTGATCAAGTTCAATGGTTTATCTAGGGAGCTGACACATATATTTTGACGATTTGAAGCCAGTATTTATCAATAGTGTTATGTCAGTAATATACGATGTTGGGACAGAGTGATAATAATACAACTATAGATTAAACCAATTGAATGATTAATTATTTAATGAGTAATAATAGAAAGAGAACCAACAGTATTGGTTACATCGTTAATACAATCAATCATTTTTACCATATTAATGAGCATCATCGATCATATTAGTAATCATATAGACAACAATCATCATTAAGACTAATCAGTTGTTATGAAGATGTACGATCTTATGAAGTAATATGATAGGCATAGGATGTGTCTCTTAAGTGCCAACCACTTCATGGTGCTAGGATATATTTATAGGAGTTAATTATATGGAGGAAAGGATTGGAATATATGTGGTACATGAGAAATAAGAGGTTATAAATATCATTGATGTTGATCGAAAGAAGAAGATGATAAGGAAATAAATTATATATTAATAACAGCTTGCAAACAATAACCATCGTCGACACACACACGCACACATATATAACTTTGTTACATGGTCTCTAACTTGGTCTTCAAATTGTTATTTATAATGATTGAAGAAGGTGTTGGGAGGCATCTATAAATCAATATTAAATAACAATATATAGTAAAAGGAGGACCATTTACCATAGACGGCAAAAGGCATTTACATATGCGACTGGAAACCCAAGTTTAACCTAGACAAAGAAGAAGTTGAAAATATAGCCATTTGGTTGAAACTTAGAAACCTCCCCTGGAAATACCATAATGAAGAAACCCTAAAGATTATTGGGAATTGTTTGGGAAAAAAATTAATTTCTGAAGAGGTGGTTGATAAGAATGATCTCTATATATATTCCAAAATCCTAGTGAAAATGCAAAAAAGTTATGATATTCCAGACTTTGTGGTGCTTGGGTCAAAAAAGGGAGAATGGAGACTGAAGATAGAGATTGAAGAAGCTAATCTATCCATGAAGCAGCAAAGGCAAATGTAAAAGGCAAAGGTCTTGCAGTAAATAACAGTGTGGAATGGATTAAAATGATAGAAAACACTAAAACTCGACAACCCTCATGGTCGATTCACTTTGAAGAAGAAATGTTGGAAATGAGATCCTCGGTGGGGGAGGTTAGAACCCAGATAGCAATAACTCCGAACAACTCAGAGAAGGCATGTAGGATGGATAAAGAAACTGAAGGCTCTGCCCTTGAGAGTAATACAGATAGTCAATTGTCTACTCAAGTGGTAAAAGAAACCCCTAATGACCTAATGAGGAAAGACACTTTCAGCAAGATGGTGGTAATTTGTCAGTAGTGGTGCCGGATACAATAGAGGATTGTTTGCAGACCCCCAAGATCTTCAAACAAATGACAGTTGACAGAGGCTGCAAACCAGATTTCACGGCTGAGGGAGTTTACCAAACTGAGCAAGAAGAGCAAAATCTAGAGGATGGCAACATTGAACAAGTAGATTAGTGCATAGATATTCAGATATCCCCTATTTGAAATTTGGATAAGTCAATGGAGGATTTGAGAGATAAGGAGGAAAAGGAATGGATTTCTGAGTCCGGGGAGGGAGGAGCAGATGTAGGAAAGGATGAATTAGGGTTATTGGAGCAAATGGATGACTTAGGATCTATGTGCCGACATCTTTGGTGGACTCTTGTATATATCTGGTTCTCGTTCTTATATCTGGTAGCAGTTTTGGTAGCGAATTATGATAGAAAATTTGGATGGAAGGTCTGTGACCTCGCATATATGAAGCTTATTCTATAACGTTCTGAATGTATATGGCCTAAATCGGGAAGGCCTTACAGCTTGACATGTATGATGTTTGAGGAAATAATAACAAATATTTTGCTTTCTTTCTCTCTTTCTGTGTTGTTGCTTTCGAGTTGTTCTGCAAGTTGGTTTTGATAGCTAGGAGTGCCTTAGGCCCTCGTTCTCCTAAAACCTCCTTGCGTCAGGTGGTATCAGAGCAAAGGTTGAGATCTGAGGTTCCTTCTTGTGAGCCCTAGTGATATTTGTTGTAGGGTAGCAGATTGCAATCTGACCTATAATTGCAGAGGGTTTTCAAGATGGTTCGTGGGAGAGGAAATGTAGATTCGGGTCTAGTTGATATGCTAAGATAGATTGCTGCAAGATTGGAAGATGTTGAGATAGCCCAACGCAAAGGAAGACATCTTGAAGATGTTAGTGATGATGAAGTTGAAGAAGTTCAAGGAGATGTCGCACCTGCACCTGTGGTGGATCAGGAAGAAGAGAGTTTATTGCAAGCATTGACAAGTTTGAAGTCCACACCTCAATTTAATCCTCTTGAGTATAGTGGAAATTTAGATTCGGATAAATTTATAGACTGGATAAACAAGATGGAGAAATACTTTGAGTATGAGAATGTATCAGAGGAGAAAAAGGTGAAGATTGTAAGTACAAAGTTGAAAGGTCATGCATCCTTGTGGTTGGAGCATCTGCAATTACATCGAAATAAGAAGGGTAAAGACAAGATCAAGGTATGGGATAAGATCATAAACAATTTGAAAGGCAAGTTTCTACCTTGTGATTACCAAATTAACCTAGTTAGGAGAATGCAAAGCTTGAAGCAGAAAGATAGCTTGGTAAAAGATTACACCGAGGAATTTTACAGACTAGACATCAGATCTGGACATGTTGAAGATTAGGTGGAAAGAGTAGCAAGATATCTGAATGGATTAAGGAGTTCTATACAAGATGAGATCAGCTTGGTAAAGATGGAGAGTATTGAAGAGACATACCAGTTTTCCCTCAAAGATTAGGAGAAATTGAACAAAAGGTATGAACAAAGGAAAAGAGGAAGAGGAGGTAGATTTCCTAGAGGAAGAGGTAGATCTTATGTTGAAGATAGTAGATCTGATCTAGACAAGACAAATCAATACAAAGGCAAGACCGAGTGGAAAGGTGGAAGTTTATTCCGAAGGAGAGGCAACTACTCCCTAGGTGGATATAACAAAAGAGGGTTCCTAGGAACTTGTTACAATTATGGTGAAGAAGGACATAGATTTTTTGAGTGTACACATGCAAGTAAGAAAGTTGGTAGCAGAAAAAATGCTTTGGTGCAAGAAGAGTTGCTGAATGAACCTGAGAAAGAAGGAAACCTGATGGTTAGAAGGATATTGTGGAGTGAGAATAATAAGCAAGATCCTGTAAGGAAAATTTTGTTCAAGACCAGATGCAGAGTTGCTGAAAAAGTTTGGAAGGTAATTGTTGATAGTGGTAGCTTGGAGAATCTAGCATGAGAGGAGATGGCCACAAATTTGCAGTTGGAAAGAATGAAGCATCTGAAGCCCTATCAGATTTCATGGATCAAGGATGAGCATACATTAACGGTGAGTGAACAATGTTTTGTGAATCTGAAAATTGGAAAGTATTATGACAAAGTGTTGTGTGATATTATGCCAATGGATTGTTGTCATATTTTGTTGGGTAGACCTTGTCAATATGATAGACAAGCTATACATGATGAAAGAGTGAACAAATATACTATTTGGGTTGATGGTAAGAAGCAAATCTTGTTACCTTTGGTTGAAGAATCTGTTGGTGAGATGTGTACATCTGTGAAATTTTATTTGATGGAAGGTAGACAGTTTGTTAAGCATTTGAAAAGGAATTATATCTGTTATGCTTTGATTCCTAACAAACCGAGTAAGAACATAGAAGATAAAGTTCCTAAAGAAATTGAGAAATTGCTCACTGAGTACAAGAAGATCATTTCAGATAATACACCTGATGGTTTGTCATTGATGAGAGATATTAGTCATTATATGGATCTAATTCCTGGAGTGAATTTGCCAAACAAGGCACCACACCGGTTGACACCGACTGAGAAAGAGGAACTTAACTGACAAGTTCATGAGTTGTTGAACAAGGGTTTGATCAGAGAGAGTTTGATTCCATGTGTCGTACCAGCAGTGTTAGCACCTAAGAAAAATGAAGAATGGTGGATGTGCACTGATTCAAGAGAAATCAACAAGATAATAGTTAAGTATAGATTTCCTATACCGAGGAGGGATGATATAATGGATTGTTTGAGTGGAGAAAAATATTTTATGAAAACTGATTTGAAGAGTGGATATCATCAAATCAAAATTAGAGAAGGTGATGAATGGAAGACTGCTTTCAAGATAAAAGAAGGTTTGTATGAGTGGTTGGTTATGCCCTTTGGTTTAACTAATGCACCAAGTACATTTATGAGATTGATGAATGAGGTTTTGAAGAAATTCTTGAATAAATGTGTGATTGTATACTTGGATGATATTTTGATATTTAGTAAGACTAGAGAAGATCATTTGATGCATATAAGACAAGTGTTGCAGAGATTGAAAGAGGAAAAGTTGCTGATAAAATTGAAAAAATGTTCCTTCATGAAAGAAAAATTTGTGTATTTAGGTTTTGTGATTTCAGTCGATGGTTTGAAGATGGATCCTAAGAAAGTTGAAGCTATACTTAGTTGGCCTACACTTGAGAATGTCAGAGAGGTAAGATCATTTCATGGATTGGCAAGTTTTTACAGGAAGTTTATCAAAAAATTTAGTTCTATTTGTAATACTATGATAGAGACAATGAGGGGAGACAAAAGAGAATTTGAATGGACACGTGGAGCTGATAAAAATTTTGAGACTTTGAAACAAAAGGTTGTTGAATTACCTGTGTTAGCCTTACCTGATTCAAATAAGGTATTTCAAGTTGAATGTGATGCAAGTGGCAGTGCAATAGGAGCTGTGTTGACTCAAGAAGGTAAACTTGTTTCTTTCTTAGTGAAAAGTTGAATGATGCCAAAAGGAAGTATTTTGTCTATGATCAAGAATTCTATGCTATTGTTCAAGCTCTGAAGAAATGGACATTATTTGATGCTGAGTGAATTTGTGTTATATATTGATCATAAGGCTTTACGGTATTTGGGTTGTTAGAATAAGTTGAATCAAAGACCTATGAAATGGGTAGATTATTTGCAGATTTTCACATTTGTGATAAATCATAAGAGTGGAGTTTCTAACCGAGTTGTTGATGCATTGAGTAGAAGAAGATATTTGTTGACAGAAATGAGAATTGAGGCTCTTGGTTTTGATGACATGAAGTATTTGTATGAAAATGACCTTGATTTTTCTGAGCAGTGTAGAGTGTGTAGAGCACCTATTCTAAATCAACCAAGTAAGTATGAAGACTATTTAATTCAAGAAGATATGTTGTTCAAAGGTATTTAGTTGTGCATACCCAAAGGATCAATGAGAACTAATTAGATAAAGGAAACATATAGTAGTAGTTTGGCTAGACATTTTGGTATTGATAAGACATTGAGTTTACTTAAGGTAATGTATTTTTGGCCTCAGTTATATAAAGATGTTCAGAAATTTGTTAAAAGTTGTGGAGTTTGTCAAGTTACAAAAGGAGTAAGTCAAAATACTGGATTGTATACACCGATTTTTGTTCTTGAGAAACCTTGGAGTGATATCAGTATGGATTTTGTTCTTGGCTTACCGAGGACAGTAAGAGGTAATGATTCCATATTTGTTGTTGTGGATAGATTTTCTAAGATGACACATTTATAACCATGTAAGAAAACATCAGATGCAGTGCATATAGCATATCTTTTCTTTAAGGAGATTGTCAGATTGCATGGATTACCGAAGAGTATCATCTCTGACTGAGACAATAAGTTTGTTAGCTATTTTTGGAGAACACTTTGGAAGAAGTTGGACACTAATTTGAAGTATAGTTCTACATTTCATCCACAGACTAATGGACAAATAGAGGTTGTAAACTAAAGTTTTGGTAACTTGTTGAGATGCTTAGTTGGAGACACCCCGATTAATTGGGATTTGATATTGGCACAAGCAGAGTTTGCATATAATAGTTCAGTAAATAGAAGTACTGGAAAGATACCTTTTGAGATTGTTCATGGCATACAACCGAGAGGTATATCAGACTTGGGAGATATTTGTGGAGAAGAGAAGTGATGAAGGAGAAAAATTTACTGAGTTTATGAAGACATTGCATGAGGAAGTGAAACATAAGTTGGAGAAAAGTAATCAGAAATACAAGGATAGTGCAAATAGATCAAGAAGACATAAGACTTTTGAAGTTGGTGATGCAGTTATGGTTCATTTGAAGAAAGACAGTTTTCCTATTGGAGCATATGGTCAACTGAAGATGAAGAAATTTGGTCCTTGCAAAATATTGAGAAAATTTGATAGTGGAAATTCTTATGAAGTAGAATTATCTGATGACATGGATATATCACCTATATTCAATATTTGAGATTTGTATGAGTATCATGAACCTGATGAAGAGGTGATAGTATCAAGTGATTATCCTAAGAAACAAACAGAGGAAGTTGAGCAGATTGTGAAACAGAGAGTTGGCAGAAGTACAAGAGGACATGATTACATGGAATATCTAGTAAAGTGGAAGAACAGACCGATTGAGGACTCATCTTGGATTTCTCAATCCGAGTTGGATTCAATTCAGGTTGTACCTGATTCATGATTTGGAGAATCATTTATTTCAACCCGATGTGTCTGATGCAAGATAATCTTGAGTTCTTGGCAATCTTGTATCAACCAAAAATATGTTTGTTTTGGTTTAGTAGCTTGTTGGAGACTGCTCGATAAAGTGCTCGGTAATTGCATTGCTTGGTTGGTTGAAGGTTTTATTTTTCACCACTCGGGCTTGGTTACTAGTTTTGGTTTTCTTCACCGATAGGGTCTTGGTGGTTGTTCTTGGCTACTCGGTGGTTTTCACCGACTGGTCTCTGTGCTCAGTAGTCTTTCTCACTGAGTTGGTTTTTGGATGTTGGATCTTCTGGCCAACATAACCATTTAATTTCTGTAGTGTAATTAATGTTGGGACCTCTCCTTGGGATGTGTGTGGACCTAAATTGGGTCTTTGTTGTTTCCTATGTTGGATCTTTAGGATATGTGTGTCAACCTCTTTGGTGGACTCTTGTATATATTTGGTTCCCGTTCTTAGATCTGGTAGCAGTTTTGGTAGCAAATTATGATAGCATATTTGGATGGAAGGTCTGTGACCTCACATATATGAAGATTATTCCATAACATTCTGAATGTATATGGCCAAAAATGGGAAGGCCTTGCAACCTGACATGTATGATGTTTGAATAAATAGTAATAAATATTTTGCTTTCTTTCTCTCCCTTTCTATGTTGTTACTTCTGAGTTGTTCTGCAAGTTGGTTTGGATAGCTGGGAGTGCCTTGGGCCCTGGTTCTCCTAAACCTCCTTGCGTCAGGATATGTATTTCCAATGCCTTGAAGGAGAAAACCCAATATGGGTACGAACATGCATTCCCAATGCCTTGAGGAAGCCTACTTGTAGATTGGTGTCAAGCGCCCTACGACATGTAAATCCCCATCCCCTTAGGGATGGGTAAGGATATGTATTTCCAATGCCTTGAGGGATTAATCCATAGATGAGTATGGACATGCATTCCCAATGCCTTGAGCAAGCCTGCTTGTAGATTGGTGTCAAGCACCCTACGACATGTAAATCCCCATCCTCCTTAGGGTTTGGTAAGGAGACAAGTAAGGAATCGAGGCTTTGATATGTTAACTATCAAATTTATTATGAATTGTTCATTGAGTTCTTAAGTTGAATTGATTTGGTTGCATAATAATGGGTGTATGATGCATATACTTTATGTATGCTTTGTGTTTTCATGCATTGATGTGTATGCTTTGTGTCTTCATGCATTAATGTGTATACTTTGTGTATGCTTTGTGTCCTCATGCATTAATGTGTATACATCATGTATGTTTCATGTCTTCATATGTTCAAATGGATGTTCCATGTGTGATTTCTATCTTTGGTTGATCTAGAGAAAGATATTAACTAAAAGAGAACCAAAAGATGTAAATTTAAGGCATACTGTTATAAGAATGTTGGTTTTTACAAATTCAATTGACACCGTTATGGAATGACCTAGATCTTTTTTCTCTAGAAGATTAGAGAGCTTCTCTTGAGTTAAACTTTGCCAAATCCTAACTATCAAATCATCATAAGGGAGGAAATGTATATAATATCAGATAATAGATAGATCTTTGTGATTTAACCATTGCTTGAGGACAAGCAATTTTGGGGAGGGAAGGACTGTACTATCCCTTCCCTAAACAATAATTTAATAATAAATAATAATAATAAAATTAAAATATGAAAAAAAATAATAATAATAATAATGAAATATAATATGATATAATTGCAAATTGATCAAATTAATGAGATATGTGAATCAACATAGTGAAACTCTAAGTTGAAAGAATATTCAGAAGAAATAACAAAATTAGGGAGCTAATTGCCAAAGAGAACCATTATACATCACCAGATATACTTCTATACCTTATGATCAAGTTCAATGGTTTATCTAGGGAGCCGATGCACATATATTTTGACGATTTGAAGCCAGTAATTATCAATCATGTTATGTCAGTAATACATGATGTTGGGACAAGGTGATAATAATACAACCAGAGATTATACCAATTGAATGATTAATTATTTAATTAGTAATAATAGAAAGAGAACCAATGGTAGTGGTTACACTGTTAATACAATCAATCATTTTTACCATATTAATGAGCATCACCGATCATATTAGTAATCATATAGACAACGATCATCATTAAGACTAATCAATTGTTATGTAGAAGTACGATCTTATGAAGTAATGTGATAGGTATAAGATGTGTCTTTCAAGAGCCAACCACTTTATGGTGCCATGATATATTTATAGGAGTTAATTATATGGAGGAGAGGATGGGAATATAGGCGGGACATGATTAATGAAGAGATTATTAATATCATTGATACTGATCGAAAGAAGAATATGAGAAGGAAATAAATTATATATTAATAGCAACCTGCAAACAAAAGCCATCGTCAATGTATACAGGCAGACACATATATATTACTCTATTATATGGTTTCTAACATGGTCTTCAATTTGTTATTTATAATGGTTGAAGAAGATGCTCGGAGGCCTCTATAAATCAATATTAAATAATGAAATATTATATTCTATTAAGGATAAAGAATACAGATATGATCTATATATTTAAATATATTATAAGTACATCTGATAATAACAATGAAAGAGAATTATAATTCAATATATATATATATATGAAATAAATTATATATTAATAGCAACCTGCAAACAATAACCATCGTCAATGTATACAGGCATATATATA
>MU224265.1:597861-617400 GCA_018584345.1 Thuja plicata | reverse complement strand
TCAAACATTTAATCAGTTACATGTCATCAATCTCTCCCTTTGGCATTGATGGAAACAAACTTATATTATCACACTATACTATTTCTAATACAATATGAAATACAATTGTTGAGATTCATCAAACTACTAATCTTTGTTTGATAACCGATAAATTTTTGAACTTCGGTAAGCTCTATTTTTAACTTAGATCTGATTCTTGCAGCTTTCTGTTTACTAATGTGTTGAATCTTCTTCTTGTGTCAATTTCTCTCTTTTCACTGTTCTCTCTTTTGTGATGTCTTTCTCGCTTGTCAGCAACTCTTCTTTTGTATTAACTCCTTTATACAAACTCTCTCCCTATGGATATGATCTCTCCATGTTGGAGTAATCTGATAATGGATAATATTGCTTCTTTTTTTGAAGACTGTGATAATATGGATACTTTCTCTCCCTTTGACAACAATGGCAAACAAATATCTTACAGATATCTGCCATTAATTTCAAGTGATCTTTTCTCTCCATCCATAATATATTCCTTGAATTTCCCTTATCCATTAGCAATACAATAATATGCTCTGGTGCTCAGTTCTTATATATACCTGTCTGTATATAGATGTAGCTTTGAAGTTCTTCTCTTTGCTTGCATCAACATGAATCATATTCTGATAATAAGTAGGCTGATGCAGCCTTCAATCTTTTACTGACTAGTAGACAAGGGTTTGACCCCTAGTCTCTTTCTCAAGTACTCAAATGTATCCTTGGGTAGTGGCTTGGTGAAGATATCAGCCAATTGTTCTTTTGATTGCACATACTCAAGTATCACCTCTTTTTCTTGAACTTGATCTCTCAAGTAATGATACTTGATGGCAATGTGTTTAGTCTTTGCATACATGACTGGATTCTTGGAAATGTTAATTGCACTGGTGTTATCACAATAGATAGTCACTGGTTCTAAGATTTTCATATGCATACCTTCCAGCAACTGTTTGATCCATGCAATATTTGAGCAATTTGCAGCAGCAACAACATATTTTGCTTTTGCAGTTGACTGTGAGATGCATCCCTACTTCTTGCTAATCCATGTGACAAATCTGTCACCCATAAAGAATGCTCCTCCAGTTGTGCTCTTCCGGTCATCAAAATTTCTAGCCCAATCAGCATCGGTAAACACCTTTAGTTCAAATTTGTCTTATCTTCTATACCACAAGCCGAATTCCTCAGTAATCTTTAGATATCTTAGAATTCTTTTTACAACAGTCATATGTGATTCCCTGGGGTTAGCAGAAAATCTAGCATCAATTCCCACTGCATGTGCAATATCTGGTCTAGTGTGTACAACATACATGAGTTTTCCAATCATTGATCTGTACAAAATCTGATTTACCTCTGTTGTCTTGTCTTCTTTTGTCAACTTACATCCAGTAGCTATCGGTGTTCCAACTAGTTTGGATTCTTCCATCTTGAATATTTTTAGGACCTCTTTGATGTACTTGGACTGAGTAATGAAAATACCTTCTCCTTGTTGCATGATCTGGAGACCAAGAAAGAACTTGATCTCTCCAAACATAGACATCTCATTTCATTAGCAAATGATTTGCATAGCATATCATTGCCTCCAAATATGATGACATCAACAAATATTTCAACAATCAGGGTGTTAGCTAGCATCAGTATCTTCTTTTAAATAAAGATTACTATTTTCACTAGTCCTCACAAATCCAATACTTATTAGATAGGAATGAAGTCATTCATACCAGGCTCTAGGAGCTTGTTTCAATCCATACAAGGCTTTGTGAAGTCTACATACCATGTCCTTCTTGTCTGGATCAACAAACCCTTCTGATTGTTCAATGTATACCTCTTCTTCAAGTATTCCATTTAGGAATGTTGACTTGATATCCATTTGGTATACCTTGAATCCTTTGAATGCAGCATAAGAAAGTAGTATTCTTACTCCTTCTAGACTAGCAATGGGTGCAAAGGTCTCTCCATATTCTATACCTTCCTCTTGTGCATACCCTTTGCATACTAGCATTGCTTTGTTCCTTGTGACTTCTCTATTCTCATTCAGCTTATTCTTGAATATCCATTTTGTACCGATGACATTCTTGTCATCTGGTCTTGGCACAAGTGACCATGTTTTGTTCTTCTCAATATGCTCAATCTCATCATTCATAGCACTTATCTATTCCTCGTTATCTAGTGCAGCATTGACAGATTTTGGCTCAAACTTACAAATTAAAAAATTTGAGTTTAAAGACTTACTTCTTGTTCTTGTACCAGGTTTCTTATCTCCTATGATCTGGACCTCTGGATGGTTCCTTCTTACATATCCTTCAAGTACAGGTATAGTTCTTTGTTTATCATCTTGATCATTATTTTAATTTTCATCATGTTCTTCATCACCTTGCACATTATCTTGATCATTATCCTGACCGTCGGTATTTGTAGCCTGATGCTCAGGAGCAATGATTTGTAGCTCAGGGGCTTTACAGTGTTGGTAGGGTAGAGTGTCAGGTTCCTCGTTGTAAGTGAACTTATTGTATTCCTCTGGTTCTTTAGTGCTTTCCTGTTCATTTTTCTCTGCAAATTCATCTATATTTACATTTGCACTTTCAATAATTTTGTTAGAGGCTTTGTTTAGACATTTGTAAGCCTTTCTCTTGGTATAATATCCTAAAAAAATTCCTTCATCACTCTTGGAGTCAAGTTTTCCATTTCTATCATCTTTTAAGATATAACATTGACTGCCAAAAATTTTGAAATAACTCACATTGGGTGTGTATCCATACCATAGCACATAAGGTGTCTTCTTGGTGTCTTTCTTCAATTGTACTATGTTCAGTGTGTAAACAACAGTACTGACAGCTTCCATCCAGAAGATTTAGGTGATTCATTTCTCTATCATCAGTGTTCTTGCACAATCAACTATTGATCTGTTCTTCTCTTAGCAATCCCATTTTGTTGTGGTGTTCTTGGTGCAGAAACATGTCTTTTTATACCATGCTCATTACAAAAGTTAGTGAATTCATCTGATATAAACTCACCTCCTCTATCTGATCTCAAACATTTTAGATCCTTACCACTTTGTTTCTCTACCAAAGCCTTATACCATTTAAACATCTTAAATGCTTCTGATTTATCTTTCAGAAACATAATTGTCATCATTCTAGAGTAATCATCAACAAAGAGAATAAAATATCTATCTCCATAATAACTCTTTGTCCTCATGGGTCCACATAAATTAGTATGGACTAATTTTAGAATTGCATCAGATGTATGGGTCTTGCTTTTGAAACTAGACTTTGTCATTTTACCTTTTTGATAGTTTTTACACATGATGTTGTCGGGCTTGGTCATTGTCGCTAAGCCTCTGACATTTCTCTTTTTTCTAATTTTTATCATGTTGTCAAAGTTCACATGACACAGTCTTTTGTGCCACAACCATATGTCTTCGTTTATAGAAATCAAACAAGTGGAGTCAGTATCATTCAGATAGAATAAGTTACCTTTTGTCTGCTCACCAGTACCAATCAGATTTCCAGATTTGTTGAAGATCTTTGCCTTTTGTTTTTAAATGCTACTTTGTGACCTAAATTATTCAATTGAGAAACACTCAATAGATTATAATTCAATCCATTTACCCAATAAGCATTTTCACATTTTATCTAGTTATTCAACATTGTTGTTCCTCTACCTTCAATTGGACAAGGTGTGTCATTTCCCATTCTTACTGATCCACCCTTGTAGTATTCAAAAGTCTCAAACTTTTTCTTATCACTGGTCATATGATGAGTGCAGCCACTATCTATGATCCAAACATCATTTTTGCTAATTTTAGATATGAGAGTTGTTTCTACAAACCTTTCTTCATCATCATCTGAGTCATCCTTTACAGCTACAAACACCATCTCGATGTCTTCATCAGATTCGGTGTCAGGATCATCATCCTTGCATTTTTCTAGGTAGCTGACCTTCTTTACTTTGTCCTTATAGTCTCGGGTATCTCTTCTTTCTGATTGTCAGTAGCTTCTATAATCACCTCTGTTAGACTTCTTCTCAAAGGATCTATCATTACTTTTGTCATATTTTCTTCTGTTAGTGCATCTTGCAACAAAGTGTCCAATCTCTTTGCAATTAAAACAAACAAGTGGTAATTTACCTTTGTATTTACCTTTGCCTCTCTGCATTCTTCTGGCCATAAGTGCTTCTATTTCATCAGGATCATCTTCTTCACTTTCACTATCACTATCTTTTCTCATAGTGTTTTTGTGACTTGATTTACTTATTCTCATAGAAGTTTTAAATGTAGACTCTATGTTTGGTAAGACACTATTATCAAAGTTATTCATCTCAAATGAAATCAGTCTTCCAATTAAACTATCAAGATTAACTGTATTGTTTTCTACTGCTCTCATTTCTTGAATGGCAGATACTCTAATAGCATAAGTAGGCAGTAAGGTTCATAGAATTTTACTTACCATTGTATCTTCTTCTAGTACACCTCCAACTCCTTGGATAGCATTGACTACCTCTTTAATTCTTGTGTTGTACAGAGTGATATTTTCTCCTTCTTTCATTTTGAGATCATCAAACTTTCCTCTAAGGCTTTCTGCCTTGGCTCTCAAAACATTTTTGTCACCATGACCATGTACAAGCTTCAATTTGTCCCACATCTGCTTTGCAGATTTGCATTCTTTGACATCTTCAAATTCAGCATCGAAGAGTGAGGAAGCAAGCTCTATCATCATGCCATTATGTTCATGCTTCTCTCTCATTTGTTCAACCGTTGGTGCTCCTGTGGGAAACACATATTCAATTTCAAGGAATTGAGTAACATCATTACCAATACCTGATAAGTGGATTCTTATCCTGCTTTGCCATGAAGCAAAATTATCTTTGTTCAAATTGGGCACATCTCATCCATTCATCTTGTGATCTTTTACTTAGGTCTTGAAACCTTCCTTCTAAGCACACAAGCTCTGATACCAATTGTTAGTAATAACTGAGAGGGGGGTGAATCAGTGGCCTCAAAAAATTATCCTTAATTTAACCACCAATCAAATAAACCTTAGATTATTATGTCCCTACAAGATGCATGCCATGAAATACTTATAATGATTAATTGTCTGTTGGTTTTCCTTGTCTGTCCTTATTCTCCTTGATTACCAATAGGCAGTATAACTATTTACCGAAATATAGTAAATATGCAGAGTATACCGATAAATTCATAAATGCATATGTGAAATGTAAAATAGTAAAGTAATAAACCATACATACATAACACATGGATTTTAACGTGGAAACCCTGTTAAGGGAAAAAACCACTGGGACCAGTACCCCAAATTTTCACTCTTCTGAAGTGAGCCCTGTTAAGAGCCAACCTTGTTAAAGGTTACAAACACACTGTTAGGTGTGACCTTGTTAAAGGATTTTACACATATAGGTTGTCAGTTAGTATCGGGCATCTAATGTTGCCATCCTTGAATCAGCCTCTCTCTTAGACCGTCAATAGGCATCGGGCATATCCAATGCTACTTTCATGAATCAACCTTTTTGGAACTCCTTGGGATGTACCTCAATATATATATATAGAAGATTGTTAAGTCCTGCTATGTTAGGAGACTTGATGCTTCAATGGTTAAAATGAAACAAAATGACTTGTTTCTAATGCAACTTGAATTGCAGATTTTTAGAGATATTTAAGTACAATACCTCTATGATTAATGTATCAATTCAATTCTTTTGTGCTCCATACTTTCTGCTCTGTGATGCTTGTGCTCACTGTTCGTCGGTGTCTGCAGAATTCCTTAGCTCTCCTTCAACTTGATTGATGAGGACTGTATGAAGTTATCCTTCATCAATTTCTCTTCAGCATCCTCTTTCTATTCACTCCCCTTCCATGTGATACGGAAATCAATAAAGCTTGTCTCTTATATAGACATGATATTCACCATTTCTTGATTCTTGATTCTTGATTCTTGGCGTGAAAAACAATCCAGCCAATCTGATTTAAAGCTTAACTCTTGATTTATCTCATAGTTATCTTCTTTCCAACTGTACAAATCTTCTTTAAATCAATCACTTGACTCTGGTCGAATAAAATAATGAAAACAACCAGTTAAGTCTATCTTTAGCTCTTGCCAGCTAGATATTTTGTCATTTTCTGAACTCTCTGTTCTATCGGTCAACTCTGTAGTTAGTCATCGGTTACAACTATTAGTTCCGTCTGTGTGACTCCAGTCAGCTTCGAGATCTCCGTCCATTGGGCAACTCTATTTTTGGCTCGTCGGGCATCCTGTGGTTTGCTTCGTCAGGCAACACTGTCTTCTGCTCATTGGGTATCACTGTGAATTTTCTTCTTTGCCTTTACCGATGGTGTGCACTCCGTCGGTGTTATCTGTCACTTAGTGAATACTTGACTTTTATGCATTGCTGAAAACATAACCTTTGTTTCATTAATTCTCTGAAGCCTTTGGCATTTTATACATGACCGTACAGATGATATCAAGTTGACATCAATGACAATACAAACCATTAACTGATTTTAATGCCTTGCATTATCTACAACTTAGCATTATCAAACATTTAATCAGTTACATGTCATCAGATAATTGGAGAGACCATGTCCCAGGTCATCATCATTTGGCATTTTTTTTTCCTTACTATACTCTTTAGCTGACACTGATTATGAGACACTTGGAATTTTGAACACATGTTATTATTTGAGGATCTGTGAGATCCCATGCTATGTTATCCAACATTTTGATTATGATGTATACCTACTTATGTGATACTTTATGTTAGTAATGCAGTTTTCAGTTTATGTTTTAGTTTTGATGATGCATTACATTGAATTAGTATGAAGATGTTATCATGATGTAAAATGATTTAGGGAAAGCATTTTATGCTTATTTAATTAAATGCATATATTTTTTGAATTTTAAAGAGTTATTGTTTGATGCAAGTTTAATTGCATGGTAAATTTTGTTATGGTTTATATGATGTTATATTGGACCTACTGATGTGTGCAATGAGTGTGCAGGAAAATTGACCATGGTTCTAAAAATGGGGATCCAGAATTGAACCTATTTGAATTCTGTGTATACTAAGGTTTTGTCTATACACAGAGACATGAACCTCATTGTTTATTCTTTTATTTGTGAAAGTAACTTGTTTGATTGTATTTAAATTTAGTAATGTTATTGTTAATTAAGTCATGTCATTTGTTTATGTGTTGGCATGACTAGTAAATGTAACTAGAGGGTTACCTAGTGTAGTACCCAAGCTTACCTTGAGTTAGGAAACTTCTAGATGGGTCAACTTGACTTGGAATTCGTGAGTTAACTTTGGGTAGAGTTTAGGAGGGTCTTTTGGGCTCCTAGAAGGTAACTAGGTTCAAAACTAACTACCCCACTTGGTGCCTAAGGGGTTAGGGGTCATTTTCAACCCATTAAGAGCATTAAAACTCATTTATGTCATCCCTAAAGTCTCCATTTTGAAGAGTGGCGAGCTTGGAGAGTTGGAAAACTTTGGTTAAGTCATCCCCTCTTTCCTTGTTTGCATTTAACTCCATTTATAGAGAAGGGATGCAAGTGGGAGATGGGATGGGTTAGGGTCTCTTCCTCATTAATGATATCCTGATATTTTAGGGAGAAGGCCTTTATAGGGAAGAGTTTAGTGGGAGCTTGGGTTGTTCACCCACTCTCTACTTTTAATGACATTTTCAATTTAGAAGGAAAGTTTGGAGAAGGAAGAGGATTGGAATTAAAATCTCTTCACAAGCCACCATCCATTTTGTCATAGCTTGGATTCAAGTTGGCTTCTTTAGGGTAAAGTAGTTTTTGTTATTTTTATGCATGTAAAAGCTTGGAACTCCATTAATAGTATATATTTTGGATGCTCCATGTAAGTTTTCTTTTGTGTATGCATATGTTGTGTTTTATTTTGTGCTCATACTTGTTGGGAGTCTTCAAGGCACACTCACCCTGGGGAGGGAAAAGTAACCTTGAAGGGGTGATAGGTTGGGACACTAGGTAGTGCAGAGTCTCCCATGTGTGGAGGGAAAGACATGGGTATTTTGGTCCCCATGATGCCAAGCAAGCCTGAGGGCACCAGGGGGTCATAAGGAGAAGTTTTGATGGCTAGAGGCCATGGTTCTTTTTTTATCTTGAGGAAGTTGTTTTGTTCAAGTCTATATGTGGCTTGATGTCAGTATTTTGTACTTTGACTTCTTCTCCTAAGTTGGTCCACTATCACACCATTTTTGTGAAGGCCTCTTGGAGACCTTCTCGTTGTTAAGTCATGGAAGGGAGTTTTCTATTGATTTTGTTGGTTGTGCAAGTTTTATGTTTTACTGCTTGTTTCTCATTCAGTTTTGGATCCCCGAGCTTGGGGGTGGCCTTGTAAAGGCCTAAGTTGGGAGGTGAGCCTCCATGGTCAACCTATTGTATTTTTTTTCAGGTGTAGCTGGAATTTCAAGGAAAGCTTCTTGGAGATATATTGGAAAATCCCATAAGATGGAGTTATCTGCTAAGCCATGAGGCTAGTTTTTTCTTTGAGCCATGTTGTTTAACATGGAGTCTTGTAATTTGTGCAAAAAAAAAGAATATTTGTAAAGTTGTAAAGGTGTAGTTAAGATTAAATTTCTATATATTGGGGAAATTTTTTCTAGATTTATTCTTAAGAAATGAAAGTTTCCTCCTATTTATTGCAAGACTGATGTTGTAATAATGGTTACAATGTTTATCATAAATAGGCTCGATATGAAATTTTGTTATTATTATAATTATAGCAATTAAATTTGAAAATTAAAATTATGACTATGAGGAAAAGAAAAGGAGAAATCAATTTAAAAGTATATATAAATATTCATGTTCATGTTCATTTGATTAAGAATAAAAAATTAAAATAAAATTATTGTCTTTATATCATGTGGTATTTGACAAATAATTATGCTCAGCCATGTTTTAATATTTAGTTTTCCAAGCCTTTATTTATTATACAAATAATTTACGTATTTAAATATATGTATATTGATAATAATAAAAAGAGAGAAAAAAAAGAGGAGATTAAATAAATTTTAGTAAGCTGACTTGGCTATCAGCAAATCAACTCGATATATATATATATATATATATATATATATATAGAACCATGCATTCAAAAATTATTTTTATGAAACTCTATTTTAAAAAAATTAAAAAGAAGAATCGGGTGGGAAGGGTCGAAGCCCTTCCCTAACCCCCTGCTCCTTCGGGGTTTGTGGTGCCTGGAGCCACCCACTACGGGGAGGCGACAACTACGACCATGCCCTCCCACCGTGAAGTCACGGTAGGGAAGGCGCGGGATGTCCGTCCCGCACCCCAACCACCCCTCATGTTTCCTCTGCTACCCCCGCCGCGATAGCGCCGCCAGCACCACCGCTCCCTCTCCTCAACCCAATTCGCCCCCTCTGCTTGGCGTTGAGCTCGGCTCCACCACTACACCCCCACGCACAGCGGAAAAATATATTAATAAATGTCACCCGACTCTCTCTCGCATGTCGCCTCTGTGTTTATTAGTTTTTAGATCAAGTGGATTCCAAATTTAGCTCAATTTGGCCTAGTTGCCATTATTGACTTATAATCAATTATTTAATACTTTAAAAATCTCTTTGGATGTCAAAAGATTATTAAACTTAGCTAATGGTTGATATATTTGACTTTAGGGGTAGATTCCCCTAGAAGCTTTTAATTTCATAAATTAGATTCCCCAATTTAGAAATCTCCACAATTTGACTAGTCTACTTTGGATAGACATAAATCTAATTCTTCCAATTTAAAAAGAACAACATCTAGGAATTCCATGGACTCTAATTGTAATCCAATTGCATACAACCAATTCCCTATTTTCTTTTATTTCTACAAATCCCTTAGTTGATCACCATTCAATGTATCATTGAATTCTTTTGAGAAAATGGGTAAGTGCACAAAGTTGAGTGCCAATTATGTGGAAGTCCGCGACCAAAAACACTTTGGAAAATGAAATGGGCACCTGTTTCTTAAGAAGCGGGCGCCCGAGCCATAAATATAAAATGGGCGCCTGTTTAGGTTCGGGCGCCTAGTCCTAAACGGGCACCCATTTTTACCAAACGGGTGCCCTTTTTTTAAAAATGGGTGCCCGTTTTGTAAAACTATTTAATTTTTTGTTTTAACCATTTTGCAAGTCATTTTAATAGCTTGCAAAATGAGATAGTATTTTGAGGCAAACGTGTGCCCGGTTTTTAGAGCTACCCCTGACCCCCTTGCTCCTATTTCTCAGATTCAAGGTACATATCATTGTTTTTACTTTTCTATTATTATGTTTTTCATTAAAAAAAAAAAAAATTCTTTTTTTTAACTTGTTTAATGTTTTAAGTTCATTTATTTAATAGGATTAAAATAATTTGTTAAATATTTAATTTTACTTTGTAGATTATTGTAAAAAACTTTCAAAACTTAAAACCCTAGGTAGAAAACTAAAATGTAAACCTAAACACAACTGAAACAAGAAACCCTAGGTAGAAAACTAAAACGTAAACCTAAATGTGCAACTGAAACAAGAAACCCTAGGTAGAAAACTAAAACTTAAACCTATTTACACAACTGAAATAAGAATCTCTCTCTCTCTCTCTCTCTCTCTCTCTCTAGTGTTTTTAAATTTATTTTTTCTAATTTAAATGTTGCATTTTTAATTATAAGTCTAACTTAGATTTTTGTTTAAGGTAAAGTGTAAATTATATATTAATTTTAAATTTTCATGTTTGTATACATATGTAGATTATTTAAATTTTTATTTTCATGTACTCTCTCTCTCTCTAGTGTTTTTAAATTTATTTTTTCTAAATTAAATGTTGCATTTTTAATTATAAGTCTAACTTAGATTTTTGTTTAAGGTAAAATGTAAATTATATATTAATTTTAAATTTTCATGTTTTTATACATATGTAGATTATTTAAATTTTCATTTTCATGTACTCTCTCTCTCTCTCTCTCTCTCTCTCTAAAAAACAATTTGGCCTAGTTTCCATTATTGACTTATAATCAATTATTTAATACTTTAAAAATCTCTTTGGATGTCAAAAGATTATTAAACTTAGCTAATGGTTGATATATTTGACTTTAGGGGTAGATTTCCCTAGATGCTTTTAATTTCATAAATTAGATTCCTCAATTTAGAAACAACTGGAGAGATTTTTATTATGAAAAGACATACACATTAATTAGGGTTTATGGGTGCTCTCAGCCTCCACATATACTTCCAAGGTCTGTGCCTCCAAGGATTGCCTTAATGGAGTTCATTTGGAAACTAATGTGGACAGACAAAGAACACTTGGTCCCCCACAGAAAAGGTACATTCACACCAAGGCAATTCAGTGTTGTTGATTTCACTATTGGGAAGAGGGCCATGGATGCAGTAAACAAGTGGTTAGGGCAATGCAAGATGAGCATGGCTTTATCTAGATATGTGGATCCTGAAGGCTTCATCAAAAGTGCCAAAAAAATTCTAACCCCAAGTGTCACTGCCATCAAGGAACATGAGGTGTGTGATGAAGAGGATGTTATCAGAAAAATCCTAGAAGATGAAGAAGCAGTGAAGAGAGCTGCAATGTACTAGGACCTAATACATCTAGAGAAAGAGATGAAAAAAGTAGGGATTCCTTTTGAAGGTTTCTTCCTGGTATTTCCCTATATGAAAAGGATCACAAAGATGATTGAGATGTATGACACCCTATATAATCAGCTAGAAAATCAGATTGAGGAGAAACAAAGGGGCCCTGAAAAGAACTCATCCTCAGAGTTTGAGGAAGATAGTGAGGGAGGATATAGGATTTACATTCCACCTCAAATAGATGTGCCACCTGGTTTTGAGAAAAGCACAGAGGCTCATGACACTAAGGCAACGAGTGAGCCTCCAAGGAAAAAGCAAATAATAGAATAGGGAGAGCCCTCTCAGACAGAGACACAAGGGAAAAAGAAAGAAATAATAAGTGTCCTGATCACTGGTGATAGGCAACATCATCACCAATTAAGGAAAACTATTAGAGATAAAAAGAAAAAGGAGAAAGACATCCAAGAAGAGGTGGAATTGCCCCTCCAAGTGTGCCAAGATGAAAGAAAGCTTTATCAAGAAGAATTTTTGAATGATGATGCATTCATTAAGACTGATGAGTTCAAGAACTTTCTTATCTGGAGAAAGAAACAAGAATTTGGATCTCAGTTGCAGATAACAGAAGGTGGTACCATGCAGAGTGAAGCTTTGCAAGATTTAAAATCCTATGATCCTTAATCTGAAGCCATCACACTAGAGGAGGCTAGGTAGTTGGTAAAGTCCAGTGGTAAGTTACTTGTGCCTGGATGGGATTTAGCCTCTGCATTTATAATTGATCAAATCAGGAAGTAATCGGAGGCTAATTTGTCTTCTGAGACTCAAATTGGAGAAATGATAAGGGGTGTGGATATGACCCAAGGTCCCAAACTTTAGCTATGTGGTCCCTGGCTCCAAGAACACAAAATCCATCTCTGGTTAGTGTTGAGGAAAATATGGATGGAGACAAGATCATCTGGACTGTCCAAAACACCTTTGATCTTGAGATTTCCCAAGTTTTTACCCATTTATCCCGCCTCAATGAGGCAAAAATAGAGCAATTATAAAAAAGGTATAGAAGGCTCTTTGATGATTCAATTGTTGTGGCAAAGGACAGGGAGAAGTGCCTGATGCAAATCAAGGCTTTACAAGGGCAAGTAGAAGCTCTGAAAAAGCAATTGGAAGAGGCCCCCAAACCTCTTCCTCCTCTAGCCAAAGAAGTTTTCTATGTGTAGACAGATATCACTGAGGACTTTCCACATGAAACAGAGCAATTGGACAAGGATAAGAATGAGGTTTCCCTATCTGCATTGTTGAATATCTTGCAGCATAGGATAGATATCTTGAAAGGAAAATTGGAAAAAGTGCACAAGGTATACATTAAGTTGCTTGATTTAGATAAAGAGATAAAAGGCCAAATAGAAACCCTGGACCCATTGTTCAATGTGTGGTTAGGCAGGGGGGTCCTTATTTGAAAGGCTAGAGGCATTGTGACCCCAAAAGAAAGATCTCCTAGAATCAGTATGCTAGGTAGGAGATATGATTGAACAAATTGGCACATCATTTTCCTTTTTCAAAGGAAAATCCAATCAAATTCAAGCAAGGGTAAGCATGTTTGGCCCTAATTTCAGTAGTTTTATCCCTCCTATCAAAAGGGAAAATGATGAGATCAAGTCTGTTGAGGAATGGAGAAAAGAGTTTGACACTTTTCTGCCTAAGGAAGAGGCATTCCTAACAGAGGAAAATGTCCTAGATATGGATGGTTTTAATAGAGCCTTAGATGAAGCATTCAAAGCTGAAACAAACTTTGTCAAGTTTTTTATAGATGCCAAGGCTATTACTGATGCCAGGTGGAAACGGCAGATGAAGCAGTTACAGAGTATACAAGGTTTTAGTTGGCCAATAGAGGATGAGGTCACACTTTGGGACAACATCACCAAGCCAAAGAAGAAGAAGCCAGCAACAATTGATTTGGATGTGATAGATGAGGAGTGAATGGCACTTGGCACCTGATCAATGAGCACAGGGAGGGTAATCATCATCAAGACTATTGTAAGTTAGCCTGTATTGGCCATCACTAGGTATCATAACAACTTGTGAGGTTATCCTGAATATCTGCAGACAAAGGTGCCAACTGCAAAAGATTTGAAATGATTGCAAATCAACTACTCTAGTTCTATCTTTCCATTGACTTAAATTGTAATTGTTTTTGTCTTTTAGCACTTTATTCTTTGCCTATCCATCTAAAGCTTGTTGCATCTTGTCTCTTTCAGGATTCCAAGATGGTTAGTGCATACTATATATATAAAGTTGTATTATATTTTAAAGGATGGTGAATTCACAACTGTGAGGCATATTTCTAAATTTTGTCTAGTTTCAAGCTTGTTGTCATTCTGAATTTATTGAGCAGAGATATTTTAATAAAATACAGTGAAAGTTCTTGTTTCATATTCATGATGTATTCATGTATTTGTGTTTTAGTTCTTGTGTATTAAATTTATAAGGCATTTTAAATACACTGGTTATAAGGTAACTGTGGGATTGTTTTTAAGTTTCTTTCAAGGAGGGAGTAATTCTTAAAAGTAGTTTCAGAGGAATAAATATTAGTATAAGAATCTGATACATGGGTATGGAAATGAGAAGGTGGTTTGTAAGGAATTTCATCTGAGTTCCATGTGTGTTTGCATTAAGATATTTATGTGAATGTATATTTCAATTGACTATTTGCCCTGGATTAGGCACTGGTCTAGATTTGGCTAATAGTTATCATCATCAAGATTAAATCTAAACAATCCTTTATATTTCTATTTAAGAACATAGATGTTTATCATTTGTAATGAATAATACAAGCATTTTTATTAATTCCTTGAAGAGTGAATCATTAGGTCAACCCGCCTGAGTCTAGAACTCGAATAGAAGAAGGACAAGAATCCTTATTTCACTGGTATTTGCTATTGTCAAGTTCATGTTATGGCTTGTAAAGCTCCGCATAAGATTGGTTATGTTCATTTGTAGAATGTGTTATTAGTTGTTGCAGTAAAAGGTCATAGAAAATCATTGCAAATCCTTGATCCATTGTTAAATTTATTGAGCAGTCGTAAATTATAAAAGGTACACCCACCTGAGTTTGTGGAGCTCATAGAAGAAGGACTATATCCTCATAAATTAGACATTTCCTTGTTTGAAGCAAGTCTTGGGAATCATAGAGTCAAGAATTTATGCTTAACAAAGGTCCTCCAAGAAAAATCTCTAACATGAACAACGTGTGTCAAACCTTTTGCTTCCAGGTGAATATGCTCGTCCTTCACTTTTCCATTCTCGCATAACTTGTTGAATGTTGTATCAATTTCAGCTTCGCACAAATTCTCACTTTTTCAATGTATAAATGTGTATATATCTTTGTTAAAATAACTCTCGATGGTATCAAAGATAGGGCTCCCTTCATATCTGTCTCAGCGGCTATGGTTGGGGGTAATTTGTAATGTGGATTAACTGGTTCTATGTCCTTCGCAACTATACGTGTATGTAACTTTGGTGTCATTGATAACTTCAAATGCTTTGACTTAAACAAACTAAGGAACACTTTAAAAAACCACGACTTTGCAAAAATCAACTTGCAAATATCTCAAATGTTACAAAAAATTCATTCAAAGATTCACAAAATACATTGTACTCGCTTGAATTCGCTCGAGATAGTCGCTCTGCAAATGTGCTCGATGTTCTTCTGTAGAATTTAGGTTCAAATGATTTGCAAAATGACATATTTATACTTTTTCCATGATTTATGGTTTCCAATGGCTCTATTAATATGCATTAAATGCACTTTCCAAGTCCCTTTTAACTTTTTAACCGACTGCATAGTTACTTCACTCGAACGAGTTAAACAAAATAACTATATATAAAAATATTCATCCAAAACTTATACAACTTATCCAATTGCATCCTAATATGCTGATATGGACTTTAACTCTATTTCTAGGAACTGAAGTAGGATTTATTATAAGCATGCAGTTCCTACATACCTCTCACCGACTAGGTGGAGCTCGGTGCAACCAACTCGGTAGAGATGGTGCAGTCTATTCTTTCAGATGATGTCCCTTCATCTTGAATCTTTTTCCTCCATATTTTGTTCATTTGTTCTTGGATTTCCTCAACAGTAGTAGGGGCTTTTACTTCAGATTCATCTTTGTTCAGTGCATCACTTCGATCTCTATAATTCCTCGCAAGGTGTCCTACCTTATGACAATGAAAACATGCCATGCTAGGATTTCTCTATGCTCTTATGTTATTCCTTATGTGCATCAACATACAATTGCATCAATGTGTCCATACCTTCCACAGGATAAACATGAAATTCTTGTAATATAGTCCCATGGTATAGAAATGCCTTCTTGGTTGGTTTTAGCATTCTCTCGGTTAGGCTTAAAATTGTCATTTCTTTTCTTTGTTCTGCACTCTTCAGCTTTGTGTCCAAACTTGTTATAATTCTTGCAGTAACCATCAAACTTAGGTTTCCTTATATTGTTAGAAAGATTAGTTCTGTATTCAAATTCTTGATGTCCATACCTATTGCACCTAAAACAAAACCATCAAACTTAGGTATACTCGATGATTTACCTTTCCTTCTCCTGCAGACATTAGCAGTATGTCCAAGCTTCCCACAATAATTGCAACTTGGCCTATTTTTTCTTGTTGGGGATGCAGTACTTTCATCTCTCTGTGCATTTGATGATTCTCCTTTCTTAGTGGTACTGTCCTCTTTGAATCCAATACATTTTTTTCATTTCTTTGTTTCTGATTCTTGAATTGTTGATCCATACATTTCGGTGCTTCTCCGTTTCTTTTCAGTATTGCATTTGCATCTTTCTCATCTTTCAGTCTTTGTTCCATTCTTTCAATTTCAACTTTCAGTTCTTGATTCTCAAATTCTTTTCTAGTGTTATCTTGATCTGCATTCAGAATTTGATCAGCCATGTCATAGTGAACTTATGTCATTCTCATGATCTCATTTTATTTTTCCAATAGCTTCATTTCAACTTGTCTTTTATCATCTTCTGTCATTTTCTTTTCATCTTCAGCAATCCTTTTTCCTTCAATCAATTTGGTCATTCTTATCATGTTGGTTTCAAGATCTATCTTCATTAGGTCCAATTGCTCGGTAAGTGTATCATTCTTTTCCAGTAGTTCTTTTATAGTTGTCTTGGATTCATCAGTAACACTACCTTCAAATGTTGTTTCAAGTGTATCAACTTGTTCTTGTGTAACCTTTAGTTCATCATAAATTATCAATCTAACCCTTAGAGGTCTCACAAGTTTCTTCTTTAGATCAATGATTAACTCTCTTGCACCTTCCAATTAAAGATTCAAGACCATCAAGTCTTTTAAATTGCCTAAAACTTTCCATGACTAGGATATTTAACTCTCAGGTGGTCAAACCCTATAACTTAAGAGTAATAGCTCTGATTCCAATTGTTGGAATGACTTATGGAAAGTTTGGACTGAGAGGGGAGGGGTGAATCAGTACCACAAAAACTTTTATAACTTAAACTGTATAATGTTGTTGTTGTTTGCTGATTACCGAATTCAATAACTTGAAATTAAACATAAAACATAACATGCAAACATTCAAGTAAATGAACTCATAACTCCATGATTTTGTTTACGCATAAATCCATGGTTAGAGGAAAAAAATGCGGTGGGGATGACACCCACAACCTTCACTAACTGCACTATAAAGGGTGCTCAGTTAGAGCTTACATAATTTAGCCATTTTGATAGCTTACCCGGTTAAGAGTATACAAATACTTGTTAATTCTACCTGGTTAGAGGATTTTACAATCTCTACACTTAGAGATGTACCTTGTTAAAGGTTTTACATAAGTCAGGTATGTTAAGATCTACCCAATATTGGGATTTCTAGCTCTGAATACAATAGTATTAACAACTTACAAATGTCTGCTATAATGCATCAATTACAAATGCTAATCACACTCTATGTGCTCTCGAATACTTGTGTTACCTTAATTCAATCTGTAACATTGCTCAGTTTTTCTCTACTGTAGCAAGATATCATCTCGGTGCTCTCTGCTCTGATTTTTGTTCTTCAATAATAGCCTTCTCTATACTCTATTACTTTCTCCTCTATTGTCTCAATCTCTTACTTCTGCTCTATAAATCATCCTTTAATTATTAAGATTTATTGCCTCTTAATCTTATTTGTTAGGTCACTAATAAAATATTTTGACCGTTAGATTTTCTTTTCTGCTCGGTGACCGTGTCACTTTTACCTCGATACTTGGTGTTTTTCTTGGAAATAGAAATCTTTGATTAATCATTTAATATGCTTCTCAGATCTTCTCTTTGAATTATTTTGATCGTTGATCATGTAACAAACTCATCATTGTGCATTGTATGATCACAATTAATACTGTATCAATGTGTTAAATGCATCCTTATCGCTTTTCAATCCATTAAGTAACTCGGTAGAGTAACTAATCTTCACTCAGTTAACTTGTTCTTCAGTACTCGGTAACTGTCAACTCGGTGTTCGATAAACTATGTGCTCTTGGTGTAGTGTCTGCACTTTATCAACTTAATTGCCTTGCTCGGTGTACATTACCGACTGCTCATATATTTTATTTTCTACCTTTCACCAATTGAATCTTCTGATTCTTATGACTTTGTCTAAACTAATGACAACAAAATATCCTATAGAGATTAAAAATAATCAAGCATGGAGGTAAAAATCCCAAAGAAGGAAAAGCCATAACAAGTACTCATGACACACTCAACTGAGCACTTTATCGAGAGTACGGATTCATCCACAAATGTGAAAATCACAAAGTCAAACCATATATTGATTGCAAACATGAGGGAAAATATACTCCAATGTTTGTAATATGTCGATCATACCAAACAGAAAATATGGGCGACACACAAAATGAGGCAAATACAAAAATGCTCAAATTCAAAAATCTAGGAAATTGACAAAATTAAAACTTTTTCCCTTTGGGTCTAACTAACCCAAAAATTGAATAAAAATTCAATTCCAACATCGCGGAAAAAAATAGCCAGCCTCACGGTGGAAAAACTCAAACTAAAAACCTTGAAATACATACAAACCCAAACGGGTGCTAAAAGCATAAATAAACATGGGGAAATCACTAACTATCATCCCACGAAGAAAAAGAAAACAGAAATCAATATAATGGATAAGATTTTATTAAAAACACAAAAGCCATACTTCTCACCAAGCAGGAAACCACTGAAACTGATTGGATAAAGTAAACACTTCACAAATTGTGAATGATTCCACAAGAATGGAAGCAATTGCAACACGGTTCCAACGAGCCACTACCCACGAAGATCTAACGCCCGAGTCAAACCCAACGAGCATAAACATGGATTTTCCAATCAAATTTGGAACAAATTCAAATTTTCACAATAGAGAAAAAGTGAAAAAGTGAGGAAAAATAACTCACTTTTTAATTATAAAGCACTTTTTTCAAAGTAACTTTAACAAAAATTATTTAAATAATATAAATAAACTATTGACCCTTTTCCCAATTAAATAAATTGATTCCAAATAAACGGAATGCAACTAAGGAAAATCAGTTGATAAATAAAATAAATATTAAAATTTCCCTGATTAAATAAAAATCATCATTATAAATTAAATCATTCTGCAACAACTACGGGAACTCCAACATCACAGACAAATACTGGTCAATCACAAATACAATATGAATCTGGATTTACCAATCACATACCAGAGGGAATAATATAATAATATCATATATTTTCAATTTGATTGTGTGTAGTTTTTAGCATCAACGTTTCGGATCACACTCCGTGATCCATCATCGGGATGAGAGCAAAGAGCATGAAGGAATGTAAAAATAAGATGCAGACCAGGCCTCACTTAGAAGATAAAAGAGAGAAGGGGGGGGGGGG
>MU224265.1:583681-597227 GCA_018584345.1 Thuja plicata | reverse complement strand
ATATATACATATATATACATACATACATATATATATATATATATATATATATATAAGTGTAGACATATACATATAAATGTCCATAGAGAAGAAACATAGACAAGTAAATAAATATGGATATATAGAAATATATATATACATACATATATAAAAATTCATCCTGATGATGGATCACGGAGTGTGATCCGAAACGTTGATGCTAAAAACTACACACAATCAAATCCAGAAATCAAATTGAAAATTCTTATGGATTGTGGAAATCTGATTGATTTAATATCATATATGTCATCCATACAGGAATGAAATTGGCTCAGTATGAAGGGACAAAGATACTATCTCTTGTGCTACTGTCGGGGATATAGACACTCAAATCCTACAACTCAAGCAGAATGTGTCTAGTACCTGTTCGCTGAAACAAGAAAACATCAAGTGCAAATGCTCCTAATAAAAATAGTCGAAGCATATAAAATACATGATAACAATAGAAAAGGAGAGTGATACATCATGTAGGTCTCATGAATGATTGACTACAACTTTGCCTCACTTTGTATTGACACAAAGGGCATAATGCATAGCAATTGTACGATATAGAAGTAAACATCATATCATTAAATTAACATTGAATTTAAATTTAAATTATTTAAATAAATCATTGTAAGGTTATTTTGAGCATGAATCATTGAAAATAAATGGTTGATATATCCAATAGCACATAATGCATAATGTAATTGAGTCCAAAAAAATTATCCTGATATAAAATCAATGGTCTCGAATGCAAAAATAAACTAGATATCTTCATGCAGATATGATCAACTAGAAGTAGTAACATAATCTAACCATCTATCACAACTAAGATACTGGCAACCAAAAATAATAACTATCATCGATGCATCTCATCATGCAGATAATCACCATAACATAATAAAAGTATATCTTAGATCAAAACTGCCATGGAACATAATGAAAACACAAGAGGCACTACATCCTCCCCCTCTAGGTATAGGCTTACTCCTAGAAGCCTGCAAAGAGATAAGGGTACAAAAATCTCAACCAAGAAGCATCCTCACATGTAGTAGAAATCTCATCACCCAGGTCCCATTGGACCCTTACCTTCTCTATGTCTCTACCCAAGATGGTCAACCTTTGATGTTGAAGAATGTGGATGGGCTCCAAAGAAATTTTATCTTTCTCTACCTATAAAGCACCCCAATAAAGAACATGGGTCACATTGAGAATATACTATCTCAATGTAGAAACATTATAAACACCATAGATGTGTGATAGGGTAGGTAGAAATGCCAAGCGATAGGAAATAGGACCGATCCTCTCAAGGATCTCAAAAGGTCCAACAAAATTTATGCTATCTTAGTTCCTTTCCCATAAAAAATGGGTATCTTTTGCGATCGAACTCGCAAAAATACACGGTCACCAATAGAGAAGTGATGGTCGAGCCTATGAGCATCAACATACTTCTTTTGTTGATCCTGAGTAGTAACTAAATGCTCTCTAATATGAAAAATATGCTGCTCCATATCTTGAAGCATCTCAGGACCCAAAACTACTTAGTCTTCTAATTGTTCCCAACTCAAAGGTGTATGACACGATCAACCATACAAGGCCTGAAAAGGTGATATGCCAAGTGAACTATGGTACCCATTATTATATGCAAACTCAACCAAGTAGAAATAGTCCTCTCACCTCATCTCTTGATCCATCACATACATGTGAAGCATGCCCTCAAGAACTTTATTCACCCGCCCTATCTGACCATTGGTCTTGGGGTGATAAGCTAAACGAAATTTGAATTGTGTGCCCAAATCATGCTGGAGAAATGTCCACAGTATAGAAGTAAACATTGGATCTCTATCTGATATGATCCTATTAGGTATCCCATGCAACTATACTATATCCTCCGCGAACACATGTGCTACCAAAGCAGCAGTATATGAAGCTCTCATGGGCAAAAAATGAGCCACCTTGGACAACTTTTCTATTGTAACCATAATAGCATCATGATGATACAATGAAATAGGAAAACTAGTGATGAAACCAATAGAAATAGTGTCCCACTTCCATTCAGGAATGACATGTGGCTGCAAAAGACCTCTCGGATGCTGATGCTTTGCCTTCACTCTCTGTCCCTCAAGACATCTAGCTACAAAATTGGAAACATCAAGCCTCATCTCTACCCAAAAGTACAATTTTATAAGGTCATCATGCATCTTCTTGATGCCAGGATGTGTGGAATATGGTGCACAATGTGCTTCTAACAAAACCAAAGAATGAAGATAACCTAACACCGACACATAAATGTGTTCATGGTGCCACAAAATTCCATCTGACTCCTAAGAGTAACCTAAAAATTTCCCTGCAAGGGTACATCCATACTCAATCTCCACTCAAAACTCTTGATACCACGTGTCACTAGGAAAAACCTCAAGGATACATCCATACAAATCCACTCCAAGTGACAAAAGAAAGATCTCATGTCTTCTTCTACTCAAGGCATATGCAACAACATTATCTTTCCCCTTAATGTAATGAACATCAAAATCATTCTCACACAAGAACTCCATCCAACGATGTTGTCGTTCATTCAGGTTTGGCTAATTAAAGATGTACTAAAAGTTGTGATGATCGATGTACAACTCAAACCTATGACCCAAAAGAAAATGTCTCTAGCACACTAGCACGTGTACAACTACCACTGAATCAAAATCACGGTTGGGCTAGCTCATCTCATGATCCTTGAGCTTCTATGACTCATATGAAACCACTCATCCTTTTTGCATAAGAGCTACCCCCACACCCTCTAATGATGCATCAATGCACACCATCAACTCACCTGCAAGATATAGTACTTCCAAGATAGGTGCACTAGTCAAACACTCCTTAAGAGCCTGAAATGTTGACTCACACTACCCAGACCAAACAAACTTCTTCCCTTTCCTCTAAAGAGAAGTGATAGGATGACCCAACCAAGAGAATTCCTTCATGAATTGACAATAGTAACCCATGAAACTATGAACCTTGAGAACACTATTCGATGCTATCCAATCCATAATAGCCTAGATATTTGAAGGATCCACTAAAATACCCTCTCTAGAGATGATATGGCCCAAATACTTCACCTCATTCTAGAAGAACTCACATTTGGAAAGTTTTCCAAATAATTGATGGTCACGTAGACACTACAATTCCTAACACAAATGGACCACATGCTCCTCCATAGTCCTTGAATACACCAAAATATTATCTATAAATTCAAGGACAATGCGGTCAACGTAGGTGTGAAACACACCATTCATCAAACTCATGAACGTTGATGGCGCATTGGTCAACCCAAAAGGTACAACCATAAACTCATAATTCTCATATTGAGTGCAAAATATGTATGATGAATGTCAGCCTCATGGATACAAAGCTGATGGTATCCCAAATTAATATATATATTTGAGAACAATCTCGCTCCCTTCATAAAATCAAACAAATCAACTATCCTCGATAAGGGATATCGGTTCTTCATTTTCACCTTATTCAACTGTCAATACTCAATGCAAAAATGCAAACATACATCCTTCTTCACAAAGATGACTGGTGCACCTCATGGGGTTACACTAAGATGAATACGGCCCTTGGCCAACAACTCCTCTATCTACAAATGAATCTCATTCAACTCCTGAGTGGTCATATGGTAAGGTTCTCGATAAATAGGCTCAGCTCCAAGAATGATATCAATGCATAAATCTATGTCGTGTTAAGGTGGCATGCCTAGAATCTCATTTGAAAACACATCTACAAACTCACAGAGAAGTGGGTTCTCATCAAAAGACACTTCTTGACTCTCAATCCCATCAAGGTCACTAACAGAAACTATGAACAACTAACAACCCTATGGCATACTCCACTTTAGCTACGTAGTTGAGATCATACAAAGTAAAATAGGTCTCTTGACCCCTACAAGCTCAACAGGCTCACCTATATCATCCCAGCATTGTACTAACTTATACCAACAATCAATACTCGCCTAGTGGGAAGCTAACCAATCCATACCCAACACAATTCCATAAGATCTCAAGAGTAGGATACAGAGATCTATGGTGGTGGTGAATATTCCCATATACAACACACAACCATGAATAAGGGATTCCACGTCCACTCTAGAACCTGTGGCTAACTCAACCTTCCATCTATCAAATTGTCGTGCTTCCACTAGCCCACATCATTCAACAAGATAGGAGAAAATGAGAGAATCTGAAGCACCAAAATCAAATAATATAAGGGTTGAAATACCATACAACATGCCTGTAGTCTCAACAATGATGCCCTGGTGCTCATCTTGATGGTTATCAACCACCGCAAAAACTTAGTGGGATCTACCCAGATTACCAAAAATAGGCTCATAAGTAGCCTACCTCTGACTATTCCCTAGAACAACTCTCTCTGGACACATCATTGCCCTATGAACGTGCTGAAAAAAAGTAAAACATGCTCCTAGAATATAGTCATGTGCTACTAAGGGTGCACTAGACTGTTGATAACTCCTTGTATTGACACTCAATTGAACACTTTAATATGGATGACTACATGAATTCTTTGTACTATGGTACCAAGTGCACTCTCTAGATGACGAGGTACCCAAACCATGACCACTTTGTTGACCCTATGAATCACACTGCCTATGGTATTGTTGGAAACCTTCCCTTGGAGGTCTCAAATGTACCTGGGAAGATCATATGGGTTGTACCTATGTACCCTATACAGCTGACCCAAAAGGTTGTACACTATGAACCTGTACACCTGTCCTGCAACTAGAACCTCTATCAAGGTTACGCTCAACCAATCTTGCCTTCACGGTGGCTAAATGAAGTGTCCTAGGATGGTGCATATGAGTGTCTCCAAATATATGGTCACTAAGACCCCAAATAAAAAGTTACACTAACAAAGGCTCATCCTGATTATATCTAGAGTGTTGTCTCATCTCAAAGAACCTCTTTTAGTAAAGGAAATGCTCATGGAACCACTCCTTAGATATCTTCCAACAAATGGTCACTATATCCAACTAGAGCTTATGCTCCTCTATGTGCCATGAAATAGGTACAAAATCTATAAGGTGCATGACCACACACTGAGCTCTAACATTTCTTTCATAAGGGTGCATAGAAAAGCAATGTCCAAGATCTAATAACCAGGTCTCAACCTTAATGTTTCTGCCTATACCATCAAGAAAGGAGGATGAGACCTTATAAGATATTTCAAATTCCTAGATGAATAGAGTCCTCATCCTCTACTTTCGTGCCTCTCGTATGATCATCTCTCAAAATAGGTGGAGATTGATCATTCTCACACTCTCTCATCTCCTCTCCGTATGCTCTCCATGCTCAGATAATTTTGAATCCCCATGGTGAGAGTCTTTTTGACAAGGTCCCAACTGAGATATAAGCTCCCATCATTACCACCATGACCCTCTTTATGGTCCTCATTATGATCCTCATGTTTCTCTCCTTCATTATTCTCTTCCTCACAATGCTCCTCATCATGGTGATCCTCCTTATGGTTATTCTGTCAACTACATGCATCTAGGATGCATCCTTAAGAACAAAAAAAAGGTATGGGTCAAGATCGCATAAAATATGTAACCAAGCCATACTAAGGCAATAGACAAGGGAAACATAATCATCATAAGATATAACAACCACATGTCACTCACACCAAAAAAAATGGGAGCATAGCATAGAAATCCCATCATATGAATATGGGCTCTAATGGGTATGTGCAAGAAGATGAGGGGCCAAAAAGTGGCAATGTGAAAAAAATCCACTTTTCACTCGTCCAAAAGCCCATGAAAATGTTTGTTGACTTTTTAGTAGGCCTGGGTGTCAGTACACCTAGGCAAACTTGACACCAAAGCACAAGCCTAATCGGGTACCCAATATTTTTGGGTACCCTATATTTTTGGGTACCTAATTTTTTCAGGTATCCAAAACTTGTGGCATAAATCAAAACCCTAGAGTAATTTTCCTTATTTCTCTCACTGTCTATGGATTGAAAAACGGCTAGGTTTATCCCATACACAATATTTTTGGGTACCATATTTCTCCAACAACAAATTCAACTTTGCGGTATATCTGGTAAGTGAATTCTTGATATATTTTGACGTATTTCTTTCATTTTGATGTTAAATAAAGTTTTTTTGGTTGAAATAGGGTTTTGTATTATTTTTTTAATAATATATGAAATCAATTTGAAATTTATATTTTATTTTTTATTTTTTATTTAATGAGGCATGGCTGACAACAATGAAGAAAATAACCCTCCCCCACCAAATAACGATCCCCAAAATAATCCAAAATTGCTTCAAAACCCTCGATCTTTAGAGGATTTGATACAAGACAATTTGAACACTATATGAGGCTTCCAAAACACATATCAGAATATACCTACATTAGGTCCCATTCTTGCCACCCTAATACTATTGTTCAAAATATTGACACACTTACATGGCAACGTAATGCTGCTCTTCATTGGCGTGGCGATATGCATGCCCAATTTGATGATGGGCTTGACCATGATGAGATTGCAGCCCTTAATATAACTAAAGATGATATATCCTCCCTTTTTGTGAATCCTAAAACGAGATTAAGAGTTTACCCCAAAAAGCCCAAATTATCAATTAAATGGTGCACAAACTGTTACCTTTAGGATGACTGCAAATGTAATAGCACTGTATAGATTGTATATTGTATGTGTGTTCCAAATGCAACAATCTCTCTTTCATTTATATTGAGAAAGAGGCTAGGAGAGACATGTCCCTTCATGGGACATGTCTATTCTTTATAATATATTAGAATAATATAAGTTTACATAATTAATAATAATATATAGAAATACAATATATTATTATTAATCAATATCTAAGTATTATATGTATTCTAAATGATCATACAACTGAAGCTATAGACATTAACACTCCCTCTTAGCTAGGGAGGATGATCAACCAGAATGTGTAGTGGTCTCCCTTGTCAACACATATGAACCTCACCATAGCTACACAAAACATTAACACTCCCTCTTAGCTAGAGAAGATAAAATCCATAAAGGTAATAAATCCATTAATTTTGAAAGAGGGAAGATATCACCTCACTGTGATATCAGGAGATATGGTATATGCAGGAATACCAAGTCACATAATATTCACCATAGCCCATAAATATCCATGATATGTGTAATGAAATTACGTCTCATGATGTCTTCCATATGGATACTAAGTTTACGTAGAGATATGCCACTACATGACATTTCTCATATGGTCCAGTCAATGTGTAATACTAAGTTTAGAAGGATCCTAATATGATCCATATAGATACAAGGAAATTACATAATTTGTGATATGAAGGATCACCTTACATGTGATACCAAGTTTTACATATCACCTAACACGTGATATCCAGTTTTATATATCACCTAACATGTGATATTAGGAATCACCTCAGATCGTGATACCTAATTTTCATATCACCTCAAACCGTGACATGAGGAATCACCTCAGATCGTGACACCTAATTTTCATATCACCTTAGATCGTGATATGACCAAGAATCACCTCAGATGATGATACCTAATTTTCATATCACCTCAAATCATGATATGAGGAATCACCTCACATTGTGATACCTAATTTTTATATCACCTCAGCTCATGATACGAGGATATAGTAATAAGGAACATTACATTCCCTTACATATAACCCTATTATGGTATGTTCACTGACACATTAAATGTCTACCATAATGAATCTCCATTACAATATTTTCACCTTGTAACATCAAATACAAGTGTTCATTGTCTAAGAAGTCATCACCTCTCATAAATGTACACAAGATGAGTGGGCCCATAAAGTCAGGGAGTCACACACATGACATCCACCTTGACTCATCTCAGGGAGTGGATCCACCATGGCTCATCCCAGAGGGTGGAAACAAGGGCTTTCACCTTAGACTTCTCTCTCAAAGAGAATAATGCAATAAAATACAAAATAATAGATCATAGATGTTGAAACTCCTTTTCATCTAAAACTTCATTCTTCAACATACCAAGTTTATCTCAAAAGTATACAACCTTTTCTCTAGAAAGAGACTTGGTGAGAATATCATCCATCGATTCTGTAGTGATAAAATACCTTGAATAGCATTCTTATGTACTATATCTCTTATATATTTTGCATCACTCTTAGTGAACCCCATTTCATTTAGGAATATCATGATGTAGGAGTCAGCATAAAGGCATTTTAGCCATAGTCCTACCATAGTCCCCTGATTGTAAAATATCCACTATTGACTTCCTCTAAATCAATATGACCAATCTCCTTGGAGATCAGAATGAATCAGATCTTCTAGATGCTCCCTTTAAATTTTGAGGTCTCGCAACAACCTCCTAACCTCCTCGTCCAAGGTTTCTTTTAGATGAACTATCTGACTCCCTCTGAATCTAATATCAACCTTCTGTGAGCAAGTCGTGTCTTTGTTCTTTAGTCTGTTTTAAGCTCTTTTCTTGAATGCCTTTTGATTCAACAACTTATCCATCTATTTATGAATATCATGACCTAGATATCTGTATAAAAGCCTTCTAGCCCACATATAAGGAACTTCATCATTTGAGTTACAATCCTTTGGCTTTTTATAGTTTCTTGGTCACTAGGGAAACCATCTCAATATGGCTTGCCCTTCTAAATCAGAATGATTAAGATCCTTGAAAACAATTTTGGGAGATCCTCTAGTAGCTCTCTCTATTACGGAACCATGCATGGCCCCAATCATGAAAATATCTTTCTTCAAGAGACTCTCATCATCTGGTATATGATCAAAATTTTGATCACAACATTATTCATAGTAGTTTTCCATATACAAATGCACTGTCTGATTCCATAGTAACACGAGTGAATTGAATAAACTATGGATTGATCCCTAGGCTTGGCAACACCAACCATTCATGATAAAGTGACTTCCATCTGAATTTCCTAGTACATGCATCAACCTTTTACCCTTTTTGTCCAAGGTTACCTTAGACTCCCTCTAAATTTGAATTCTTCCTCTTTGAAGAAATGTCTTCAGTCAGCAACTCAGTCCTGTGACTGCAAGCATCAATTTTTTTCTCCCTTGAATGCAATCTCTTATGTTTCTTGATCCATCCTAAAAGCATTTAAGAGATTACAAATAGTTCATAAAACTAAACTATCTCGAAGAGAAATACCAAAGATAGATGCATACAAGATTTTAGTAGCCAATGTTATAGCATAAATTTCAAACTCAATAATTCATGTGCATTAAAAAAATATGGAATACTTATCTTTAAGTTTCAAAATATTTCCTTTCATAAAGTAAGCCCATGTAGGAAATATCACGCATTAATTCTCATCAAAATTAACATGACCGTCAGCTCTGGTCGATGCGTAAATCCACATCATTATCATAGTCGATTTATGGTTGCTGAATATCGATTCAATCATCATATAAATTGATGTTTGTCCCAAAAGTAACGTATCTAAGTCTTGAGAATATTGATAGGTTGTAATCACTTGTTCTTCATTAAATAACCTTATTGTCAGTATTTTCTCACATCATCATAGTTGTCTTGATATGTTTGGCAGAAATATTACTATCACCAATCAAAAATGTACCAATAATTCCTTGACATGGTAATATTTTATAATAAGTTTAAATCTTTAATTAAAACTTATTTAATCATTTATTTCCACTAGTTGTCTTCAAGTCTGGAATGGGGACATTAAAGATGCACATATAGATACTGACCATAACATTGGATATGTTATCCCCTCTAATCAATGACTGACTTATCATATGACGAGCTCCTTATCCTTAAAATTATTTGTCTTTAGTGGCAATGTTCCTTCTTTAGTTGCCGCAATGTCCATCTAGTAATTCATGATGATCAACATGTAATCCACCTTAATGTTCATTTTGATGGTTTTGTTATGGATAAATCATAAGACATAATTGTTGTTTGTGCTTCTTCATGGGCATCGATTAGTAGTTGATCTTTGTAATATATCAACTCAATCGTCATGGATATTAATTATTAATTGTTGTGTTCCAGTATATGCCTTAGACAGTTTTGTTTATGCATTGGCCACATTGTTCTTAACTCTGACTTTATATTTCTACTTGATCACCATGATATCTCTAAGATTCTTCCTTTGCCTTTTGATTATTTCTTCTTTATTATTGATCTATCTCTTTATTGTTGGGCTTTGATTACTCCATAAGATGATCAATATTGCTTGTGTCCCTTTTCTCCTTATTGATAAAGTGGAATTTACTTGTATCCAATGGACCTGAATGTCTCAATGGATGATCCTATATGGGTACTTAAATAGAAGAGAAAAATGTTTGATGTTGCATCTTCCTATTTATTCACTGATATGCGTCCAAGTCTTCTTCCCTGAGATTTGTAGAATTTATTTAACAATACTTGAATTCTCGTATCAGTCACCCACATGTATGTTCACCCCATAAACAATTTAATATGATGATCATGAATATAATATGGCTATCGCCTGGATAGTTATGAATTGTTGATGATTCAAAGCTTTTTCTTTTCTTTGACTATGTGATCTGATCTTCTATCTTTCTGAACCTCCAGAACCCCTGGAATCCTTATTCTGTAACTCCCCAAAATACTATCATTATTCCAAAGGTTATGAGTTACATCCAATATAATTGATAATTTTTACTTGCGCCAAACTTCACTGGTATATTTGTCAAAATATTGATGTCGTATACATTCCTTCCTTAACAATACAGTCGCCCAATAATATGCATGTAGATCACTGACTGTGTGATTCGGATGCTGTAAATGATTATAGTACTTTTGTTTTTTTCCCCCATAGCCTATTGCTGGACAGGCTCACTACCCTCAGCTTGCTCAGCCTGGGTATCCATGAGTGCAATTTGCCAATAAAATCATTATCTACTAGATCCAGTGGGTCCAGATTTTGCAGGTGGAAAATTGAATTGGGGATTTCTCCAGTGATGTTTCTGAAGAACATCATCCCCGCTCTTAATGCAACTTGGCCCCATGTCAGCAGTTCACAGGTCAGCTATCTTCCAAGCATGGTGAGTGTTCAATTCAACACGGTCGTAAGTCTATACGCAGAATTACCATTACAACATCCTACAACTCATGACACAGATGCCAGAAATATCCCTAAGACCAACGTGCTTTGATACCATGTTAAATTTAGGATGACTGCAAACGTAATAGCACTATATAGATTGTATATTGTATGTGTGTTCCAAATGCAACAATCTCTCTTTCATTTATATTGAGAAAGAGGCTAGGAGAGACATGTCCCTTCATGGGACATGTCTATTCTTTATAATATATTAGAATAATATAAGTTTACATAATTAATAATAATATATAGAAATACAATATATTATTATTAATCAATATCTAAGTATTATATGTATTCTAAATGATCATACAACTGAAGCTATAGACATTAACACAAACAATGTAATGCGTACACACTTTTGGGATCGTTGGTGGATGGTTTTTGATAAACCACCCCACAGCAATTTGGAGCTCCCTTTCTATTTTATAAAAAAATTGTATGTTGAGTTTGTACTTGGTCACAATGTAAATTATTGGATCATGAGGCCCAACATGGGCGTAGGCGGAGGAGCTCCTCAGACTAGGCCATTTTCCCAGCGCAAAAAGGCCACTACCTTTGTCCCCCTCACTAACATCTCACCTTCTCCTCCAGTGCAACATCCTGATATCATTGTAGAGGCTGCCTCACAGAGTATTAGGTCCATTCACATGTTGAGTGATCAGTTGATCACCCAGACCAGGTCATTGTTGCCTCCTGGTGTGGATGATGCTAGCGCATCGACATCTGGCAGCAGTTCACATGTTTGTGTGTCCCATACTTGCATTATGTACAAGAATTTGTGCCTCGAACCTCTTACTGATGTTGATACATATCAGTACATTATTTATGAGGAGGATACAGGAGACACGGATCTAGAGGCTACAACACCTCATGGAGGATCTGCGTCTCATGAGAGTGATGAGGAGGGGTACGCAGAGCCATGGACTCATGTTGATATGGTAAGAGTAAACATTATAAATAAAATTTTCACATGACCTATTTAATTTGAAAATAATATATTTATTTAGATTAGTTTTAATGATTGCATGCACTTATGTATATATATATTTAATCCATTTATGTTCATTCGATGACAGAGGAGGAGTTGAGACAGGTGGATGACTCCACAATTTTGGCCATTTCATTTGGCCTTGACACCTATACGGTATATTGTAAATTATGTACCCATTAGTTTTTTTATATCATTTGGTGTACATTCTTAAATCTCTATCAATTAGAGCAATAGAAATCATACATTTACTAATATGTTTTCATCTTATTGTACTCTTGCAGGTATCAGCTAATGTCAGTGGGGGGAATGAGGGGGTTCCTTCTTCATGTGTCGACAAAGGAAAGGTAATTAAGTGTTTAAGATTAATTATGCATGCATATGCATGCCACTTGTGTGTAGTAATAAATATTTTACATGCACTTTATTGTATAGGGTGTGGCCCTTGACGATGTCCTGACACATGTTTGGGAGCCTAGGCTGATAGGCATCTCGATTCAGAGTGATAGTCTAATTGTACGTAGATTTATATATTTTTATTTATATTTTGTAATCAAGGTTGTTATGATGAAGTACATTTATATATAATTGACTATCTTTTTGACTCCCATAGGTTACTCCCTGTGTGAGGGAGGCCCCATGAGAATCTTTCATATCTTTGTTGACCCAGCCCACTATTCCAAAGGAGAGATCAATGGATGTAAGTTTTAATTTTAGTTCAATCAATTTGTAATTTTATTACGCTATCATCCTATTTTGTAAATTTATTACTCTATGTTGCACCTTGGGCCCCTGCACCACTCTACTAATCTCATTATTGAAAATATATATTTATAGGTCGGAGTTGGTATTGGTGGTGTTGTCCCTTTGCTACCAAGGGCTTATGTTAGGACACCTAATTGTGGTAGGCGACTGAGAGGCCAAGTACAGATGTTTGTATTAAGTTATAATTTATAATTGAATTAGTGTTTGGATTATGAATTATATATATGTACAAATTATATAAACTAAGCAATATAACTTGGGTTTGAACTCTTTTTTGATGCAGAATCAATCAGAGCCAAATAGTTCTTCAAAGAGGCTACATTTTGATGATCCCCCTACGACATAGGATGTATTTTTAGTTGTGGTTATTTACAGATGTCACTTGGCCCATTTTGAGATGGCATATATGCCACATTGTACACCTTGAAACATTGATTTTGTAGACATTTTGAAATGGCATGTTCCATATTTGTATATGGAGATACTTTTGATACTTTTGATACTTTCTATATATAGAACATTTTCATTTTTATGTTATATTTATGTCAACTTTTGTATACACATGTATTATTCATGTTTATGGAATTGAATGGTGAATT
>MU224265.1:525955-548131 GCA_018584345.1 Thuja plicata | reverse complement strand
AGAACTTAAATTCAAAAGTAAAGGAATGAACAAGTGTTTTTAACAATTCAGTTAATGCCTTAATGGATGAATCATAATATATATAAGTGAAAGAATTAGTTGTGTTGCTTGGATAGTAGCGTTAGGGGGCCTAGGAGGATTATGTTCAGTTTATAAATACTTCTTAAAAAAAAAATATTCACATCCCTAAGTGATGGTTGGTTGTCCTCATGGGTTCCCTTGCGGGGCGTGACATCATACACTCATTATCAAGGCTTCCCCTCAACATTGACCGTTGAGGTAACACATGTCCCCGTAACTGACCTCACCTTGCAATTGGACCACCAGTGAATATTCCTCAAATATTTTGTATCGCATGACACCCACGACTAATGACAACTCATATAGGTGTCAAATGACATATAGTTGGTTAATTAGTGCAATCATAATCTCCTCTATAAAATCTTGTTGCGGTTGTATTTTCTTCCACAGTTGGCAAGCATGCTATGAACAACAAATAGAAGACTTACACTTGCCCACATCCTGGGAAATCCATAAATTCATGCCTGATGTTTTGGCATGCCCTTTTATTATAATTTAAAAATTATCATTCTACAATAGAAATGGTTGATGGTTATTCTATAAAACCTAATGGCCTACATTGTAGTAAGGGTTAGATATTAGACATTACTAGGTGGGAGATTATGTTGGGTCCTGAAAAGGGTTTACACTGTAGAACAACAACCAAGTTTATCCTTCAATTACCTATGGAGCAGCCAACTCCAATCTCCAATATTCTCTAGGACTTGGACCAATTGACAAGGATATCTCATACCCTTCTGCACTTTGGGCTCTGCAAAACCTAGGAGGGTGATCCATTAATTCATTTACAATATTTGCATAACACTTGTAAATAGCATCAAAACAAAGCAGATAATCTCATATACAATTTCAAAAAAGAGGGAGAATGCTATGAAATGGCTAATTCCCAGTGATCCTCTACCTATTGGAGCATGAGATAACAACAACATACATAAAACATAAATATTATGTGTGATTTAACAATTTTGTAGCAAATTTAGATGAAATTGAATGCCACAATATGACTAAAAACACTACAACACTAATCAGTGCCTCATTCTATTGGGTATTGAATTCATAAGCAACAAAACTACAATATAGTTCACCAAAATATCTTTAAGAGCTAATAATTTATTGCATTATAATATATCTCAACTGCAACCCCAACCCAAACTTCTTATCAAAATACTTGCACAAACCCTAAGACTCTATGAATATATTCAAGCATTTAATTGACCTATTAGATCAAAGCATGAATAAAATTTACATACATCACAACAATGTACTGAATAAAATAAAACCCTTGATTATATTTCACTCAAAATTCTTAAAACTTGTACACAGGAGAGAATTGGATCTAAATTGTATTTTTTATTAATCTTCAATTGTTATCTTTGTCATACAATATTTTGTAATTCATGTATTCAAAGCTTGCAAAAAATTGACACAAAACCCTTCAAATTTTCTCTATAAAATGCTTTACATTATGCTCAATGTTTCACCTAGACCTTACTTCGGACTGATGCTCTAGACTCAGAGTTTTTGGAAGCCTTTCTCTTGGCCTCGAATTCCTTTTTTATAGAAATAAGAGAGAAAACAAGCTTAGAGTCAGAGAAAACACATGTCACTTAGTCCATTGGACCGCTTGATTCTTTTTACAAAAGATCTTTACATAGAAAAAAAACAAAATACCATTTTCCTTTACAAGATATTCTTTGTACTTCTCATGCCTTTTATTTTTAGATGAAGATATTTTCTGAGTCCATGGCTCTTGTAAATGTGTTCTTCAAAAAAGGATGACTTTTATAGAAAACATCATAATTTTTTTCCAGATCATCACATCAAATAGTTAAATAATTAATTTTGTATCCCTTACTTTTCATTCAAGTACAACTTAACCCATTCACCGTATTCTTCATCCATTGGCTAATTGAAACTCATCACTTCATCAACCTTTTTTTCTGTATGGGTTCTACTAGACAACAACCTGGTTGGATTCCTTCTCAAAAGTCTCAAAGAATGTGTCAGTGATGATTATTTTGTCCATGTTGTTTTCTAGCATATATGTGTCAAAATCTTCACAAATGGAATCAACCTGAGAGTTGATGATCTATTCTGCCTGCGCCTTCCATATCTATAATGGTTTTACACTTCCTTCCTTGTCTATAATTTTAGGCAGTAGAGTATCTTGAATTCTATTAAAACTATTGATCAACACTATGATTCTTGTTTCAATGTCCTCGTGCAACATTTGGAACTCCTGAATGGACTTTACCAAAAAATGGGCTGGTTGAAGTGCCCGAGGCTTGACAACATGAAACTTTGATGCAATAAACATCATCCTCAAACCATTGGCCCTTTTCATCCATTTTGTGAACAATGGGGCAGCAACCTCCCTCTCCCTATCAAATCTTTTAACAACTTCAAATAAAAAAGAAAAGAAAGAATGGACACTTGCCAAATTTCCATCAACCTTTTCATTCAAATGAGTTAGCACTAAGATGTCTATTTCTTCTTTTTTTTATGTGGACCTCTACTCTATCCCAATAATTTTTTCCTCCAAATCCTTTATTTATTCTAACATTTGACCTTTGTTGGATCCACGGAGTGAGTAGGCTCTTCAATGGTTGGTTCAACTGCCTGGTTATAAGAAACAATTTTCATGGAAGGCTGAGGAAATGTTTAGCGGGGATAGAAAGAGGTGTCCTTGATGTTGAGGGAACAGAAGTTGTAACAGGAGTAGCAGGGGACAACTTTGACAGTTTTTGTTTCAAGAGTTGCACCTTTGTCTGCAACTCAATTTTTTCTTGATGTTCTTTAGTATATTCCCTGAATATGTGTTCAAATTTGGCTTTATATTCTTTTTTCTGAACTTCCTCCTTCTTATCAACCATCTTGGCTAATTTGGTTGTATCTAAAACCAAATTTGATGCCTTAACACAAGACGTATCTCTAGCTCTCTTTATAATAAGATAGCCTCCCAAATTGGGATTAATATCTTCAATATTTGGTTTTCTTACCCATGGAGTCAGTGACGAAATGGACAAAGTGGCATAATCATAACTTAAACTAGAACCCTTCAGTGAAAGATTTGTTTCCTTCGCAGAATGATACAATACTTTATCCTTTCTTACTGCATCAAAGGAAATTGCATCAGCAATGTTCCATTCAGGAAGAATCAAAACCCCTACTTGATGTACAATTTTATTCCCTTCTTCAAGGGTGATGGCATTGAACTCTTCCATAATTTCCAACTTTATTTCGTCTTCATTCTCTTGATCCTCCTCTCAAGACTCTGAGTCTTTCTTTCCTTACATCTTTTCTTGTAGTCATCAATCTTGACCCTCCATACTAACTGCAAGAAGGCCTGACTTTTCACAAAATTCTCATCTTCCAAAAATTCCTCACATGCCTCTTTTCTAGCATCTTTGAAGGCTCTACCTTGAATATCTAGAGAGGTGGAGTCAAACTTAGGTGGCTGAGGTACTATAGGTAAGCCTACCTACAATTCTTTTTCAATGATAATGATAACATCATCATCATCACTTTCCTTTGTAACATGTTCCTCAGTTTACATCTCAAACTATACTTCTAATTTCTCCTTTCCCTTTTGCACTAGAGGTGATGGAGGTGGTGAGGAGCCTCGCATTTGTTAATCCTCAAAATCAATTATTCTCACTCCTTTAGAAGGTTTGGGCTGAGGCATAGGATGTTTTTCATACTTCATTATTTTCTTTCCTTTTCTCCTCTTCTCCTCATCACTGTCACTATCGCTAACAACCTCACCTCTCAACATCTTATATATCTTTTCCTTTTGAAGAGGCATAGGCTCAGGTCTTTCCTCAACTTCCCCATATTTTGACCATTGTGGTGGAGATGATGTCGTTGAAGGCCTCATTTTAGTTTGAAAAGAGGAAAGTGGTGCATACAAAATCTTTTGCACTACACCAGCATTATCACCTGACTCCAATCAATTCCTTTTTTGTTTCAAAGTCAATATGACATCTTGAAAGTGATCAACTAATATATTCATCTTGGAAATAAAAGAATTGAATGTTTTTAATGGATCATAACTAGGATCTCTGCACAATACCCAACTAATTGTTGTATGCAACCCATTTCTCTTTTCTACCTTCATGTTCCTCTTCATCAAATTCATTTCTAATCAAATCCTTAGGAAAATTGAAAACATGAGATAAGGCAGAGCCCTTGATCATGGCTATGAACATTTTGTAGAATCTCTCTAGATCATTATGCCTTGTCATACCGACCCCCATATGATAAGGATTAAAGACCTTATCTAAGTGGACCCAACCTCCTTTTATTATTACAAAATTAGGGATGATGGTAGAATCAGGGATGATGGTATAATCAGGGATGATGGTAGAATTAGGGATGATAGTATAATTAGGGATGATGGTATAAACAGGGAACAAAGTACCTTTTTCTTTTCCTCTCAACTCATTTTCATGAATTCATCCAATCTACCAAATCACTTCTAAAAATCCCTACCTCAATGGAACATTGTAGGGTAAGACATGTGCCATCCCTAGAAAACCATAAACCCTTATAACAATACTATTTGCACAAGGATATATATCACCCTAATTATGTGTAATCTTCAAAGTTGGGGTTCTTTCCATGGGTCTCAAGAAATCATGTAATTATGGAGGAATTCTAGGTGGGTTGACTATTAACTCTTCTCTTAGCCTTGATGCAAAAAAATTGTCAAATCTAACATAGTTATATTCATCCATATTCCACGACATGTCCATGCTCAACAATTGAACTAGCATCTCCAATCCACCAATATTTCTTCTCATAAACATGGAAATCTATAAGAAATATGGATTTTGGTATAGTATCATATGCATGAATAGAGAATACCAAAATAAAAAATGTCATACTCTTATTCTTCTTTACATCCAGCAATCCCTCATGAGTTTTGTTTCTAAAAATGGGGCATAATCAAAGATCATTGTGAAACCTAGATGCTGGATCTGGAGTGACATATACATGCATTCCATAGGAGCCACTGTGCTTGGATGGAAACATAGAACTTGAGATAGGAAGTAAAATGTAGCCTTCAAATGATGATAAAAATCCTCAAAGGGGAAAGGTTCATATGTGCTAGAGATAATGCAATAATTTGTATTCCCTACTTTGGCTAGATGAGTAGGAAGGAGGTTAATTCTAACCATATCTTTCACCTTTATATATCCTTCTTTTACAATCTCCAAACAATGGGCTCTAGAAAAGAAGTAGGTTCATACAAGTCAAAATCCATATGAATATCTTTACTTCTGATTGATAGAAATACATTTCCTAAATTTCCCCTTACATCCTTAAAAATTGGATTATATCTATCTGTAATTTCCTTAAGTAAATCCACATACATAAATACATTAGGAAGGGAGTGCCTCAATTTCTCTACCCAAACCACATTCTAAACATGTCCAAACCACTCATCGAAACCCTAGCATCTGCTACATTGTATGCTTTATCAATTAAACCATTGCCTATGATCTTTCCCTCCATGAATTTTTGTCCCTGATACTTATATGTTGTGGATGGTGGAAATTGGTCCATAAATTCATCATATAGGTTCCTCTATTCATACTCAGTTTTTTGGGAATACTTTCTTTGGGGTGGCATTCTAAATCCTAGGGCTTTAACCTTCAAATTACAAAATAAAAGAGAAAAACTAGGGCTTGCCAAGGAATTGCAAATTACAACACAATTCCTGTAAATCTTCACTCAATTCAGTCAAACTGTAATTCCTCAATATCCTGTTAATGAAATCCCCACAAATTCAAGCACAATTCACCCAATGGTAACCTTAAAATTACCAAAGAAAGCACAGAAACCCACTTACTGTCTTATCATAGAAAACGCTCAGACTCCTTGGAACAAAAGCTCAAAATACACCTTTTCAGCTCCAGAGACAAATTTTGCACCTTCTGGATGCTTTGATGAATACAAAATGGCATCAAAAACCTTCTTTTATGTCTGTCTAAAACAAATTATTGACATCCCGTCCACCATTAATGTTCATATGCATGAAAACAATTTTAATTCTGCACTTTTGCAAGTTTGAACTATGGTTGTTAATCCTCCTTCCACCCTAGCACATCAAATAGTTTAAATTATTCAATCTGATATTGACTTCTTATATGGCAAACAGACCCACTGGATGACCAATGAAACACCACCAAATCATCTCTCTTTACATCTCATCACTTGGCCATACCTTTGGCCTGTGTTGGCTGACTGGGACATGTGGCATCATCCTGTGATCCCACTATCATTAAATCCCTCGCAAGTCTCAATCATGGGATCATGACAGTCATTTATTTTATCCTCCTTATAAATGCCAATCAAACTATAATACTGCATCCATATGTTAAACTTTGATTATTTTTTCACCCAGATTAATAGATCACCGTCCATTTTCACCATGTGCTAAAAGATGGGATATTAATTTGTTTTCTAGTTAACTCTAATGCAATTGGCATGAAATATTTAAACATTTCAATAGTTCTCTTGTCCACACAGGGACTGAAAATGATAGCCTCCCGCTATGCGGCGATCAACAAAGTCTTCTGTGGGATGTCATCACGACATCATGGGCCAAAGGAAAACAACATATAGAAAATCACTAAAAAGGTAAAGGGGACATGCCTAGAATGAAATCCAAACCATTAATATATATCATTTAAAACATGGACCATGGATCGACATAAGAATAAAGCGCTGAAACTTAGGAAAAGTCACAGGACTTAGGAAATATTAGAAGGCGACCACATAAAATACTAACCTAATGACATAAAATTGGTCCCTTTCAATGAATAAAAACCCTTTCATTAAAACAACCTAAGGCCCAAAAAAGGTAACATCAAATTATAACGAACCTAGGGTTTAGTTTAAAATACTTTTCAACTAGATAGAACCCTAAACCCTAAACCAAGATAAAGAGCATAAACACAGGATATGACCAAAATCCACAAAGACAATCAAAAAAATTTGCAAGTCATTTGGAAGCACTACCAGATTGAACTATAATTCAATCCATTAAGAAATATAGTAATATTTGTAGAGTTTTAAAATTCCTAAAGAAGAACTCCATGAATTTTTTACTTGAGACATATGTTGTAGCATTTGTATCCTGGATCTTTCTCTCCAACCTTGGAGTTCTTTATATTAATGAATTATTGGGACTATGCCTATGTTACCTTTCTCTTTTTTTTAATCAATGTGTCAAGTGATGAACTCTTAGGAGTTTGATACAGTTTTCTTATGTTGGTGTAATTGTTTTCTATTTGTCTGGGTGTATCTGTGATCATGAATGTTTCTCTCCTCATAATGCATCTAACACAAAAGATGAATTGCACCAATTATGACTTGATCCTCAAGAAGATATGTTTTGGTGGTCATGGCTCCTTCATTGGACCCTTATATGAACTATTATGTCCAAAAACATGAAGACATTCTTGGTGTCTCTTATTTTTCCTCTATTCATAAATAATGTTCTTGTGTCATGTCTGTGGATGTAGAGATTTACGCTTTCCTTAGGAATTTTGTGTCTTTATTCAAACCCCTATAGGTGCTTCCCAAGACTAGGATATGAACTTTTTGCCTTATGTCATTTGGGCTTTGGCATTTTGTTCTCCCATCCAACAATTAAGGGTTTGTGGTACATCATGTCTTTGTGGGTAAAGACATGAATATCTTGTTAGGAATAACATTCCACCAACACAATTGAGAGGGGGACTGAATCATTTGTGAGATAGATTATAAAACATTAAGCTTTATAAACAAAACTTTAATCCAAATGATAACACAGTAAATTCCAACACAATAACACAATCCTTTGTTGTCGAGGAAACTCTGTTAAAGGTAAAACCCTGGTGGGAATTAACACCCACAAATAATGTAGTGAGAGCATAGTATCCTTGTTAAAATATTTAGCCCTGTTAGGATCTTATTGATGCATTACAGTACACAGTCCCTATTAAAGGACAGACCATGTTAGGAGTCAAGAGTAACAGTGGGTTCACTACCAGGCACACTGCCTAAAGAAGGTTACATACACCCTCACAACTTACAGTCTGAAATATAAGTGTATATAGGAAATACACAATCCAGTGAACTGTCTGGTAGCAATTGTCTTTTGTTGGTCAATTCCAATTAAGTACCATAATCACATCCTCTTATCTACATCCAGAAGACAAACAAGCTCGAAGCTTCCACACTTCATTGTCTCTATCTCAATCACATCCTTTTATGCTTTTAAAAAAGATCTCTCATATATACCTTATTACAATAATTAATTAGGTCGGCCAATTAGGCTTTCCCAATATACAAATAATTACTTAACCTCTTTCTAGGATACACACAGTACCTATAACAAGTAAACACCAATTACAATTCATCAAATAGAATCCAAGATCCGTAATCCATGCTCGCAATCCATAATACATGTTATATCTCTGAATTCAGCCACAAATAGGTATTATCTAGAACACACACCACAATTGACATCACCAAGAGTTCTTTTACTTGATAAACATAAAAAACATTCCTTATCATGTCTTCTTCCATCCCTTAAGCTCACATAAACTAAATCCATATCACTCGTAAGTTATACCAAAAACACAGAGACTAACTCTATCAAAGATCATTTGTTAGAATAACTGAGAGGGGGGGGTGAATCAGTAGCCTCAAAAATATTCCAATAAATCAACCCAAAAACTTAGTACCACAATATTAAGCCTCTAGTTATCTTTAGTCCAACAAGATGTATGCCTTCAAATAAACTTATCAAATAACTACTGCTCGGAGTTCACTGTTAAACCTTATTCTTAATGTTTACCGAATAGCAGTCTTTCATTTACCGAGAAATAGTAAATAGCTTAGTGTATACCGATCAATCCAAATTAGTTATGTGTAATTCAAAACACTAAAGTAATGACTCATAAACACATTGACACATGGATTTTTAACGTGGAAACCTTGTTAAGGGAAAAACCACTTGTGACCGGTAACCCAAAATTTTCACTCTTCTAAAGTGAGCTCGGTGAAGAGCCAGCCTTGTTAAAGGTTACAAACACACTTTTAGGTGTGACCTTGTTAGAGGATTAAAATAGAATAGTTTGTCACTTGATATCGGGCATCTCTATGCTACCTTCTATGACTAAAACCAGTGTATTTTTTCAAATGGTATCTGGCATCTCATGCTATCTTCATGATCAAACTCTTTGATACTCCTTGGGATGTATCTCAATATAGAAATGATCTTTAAATCCTGCTTGGTGAAGAGACTTTCTAAATCAATGGTTAAATTGAAACAATAAATGATCTATTCACATATACAACTTATACTTGTAGATTTTCAGATCTATTATAAGCTCATTATACCTTTCTGGTCATTGTATCTTTTCAATACCTTTGCTCCACTTCTTTCTGCTCGGTGATGATGTGCTTCTATGTTGCTCGGTGTCTATGGAAATCTTTAGCTCTTTCCTCAGCTTTATTAATCAGGACTGTATGAAGTTGTTCTTCATTAGTTTCTCTCCAGCATCCTTCTTTTCTATTCACTCCCCTAATTCATAATGAGTTAGATTGTCTCTTTATAGACATGATATCACCATTTCTTACTTCTTGATTTTCTTGTTCTTGGCGTGATCCACAATCTTAGCCAATCTTGCTTTAAAGCTTCACTTAAGTTTTATCTTGTAGATTTCTCCTTGATAACTGGATAAAATAACTTTAAATCTTTTACTTATCTCTGGCTTTAACTTGGTGATGAGAACAATGTTAAAAACCAGTTAATTTTATCTTTAGCTCTGCCAACTAAGTATTTTTTCATTTTTGAACTTTAGTTCCTTTCGGTGTTTGACTCTTTAATAGCTTTGGTCAACACTTCAGTTCTCCTCGAGCTTCTCCATCGGTGTTGTCTGTCCGTCGGGTAATACTGTAATTCTGGTCGTCATTCATGATTGTGATTCTGCTTGTCAGTAATGCTTGTCAGTTTTCTTTCTCGAGCATCACTGTGACTTTTCTCTCAGTTTTCTCTATCTTTTGGGTTCCACTAACCATCGGTGTTTGTAGTCACTTAGTGAATGGTGATCTTTTATGCATTATTTAAAACATAATCTTTATCTCTCTGATTCTATGAAGTCTTTGACACTTTGAATATAACCAATCATATTATATCAAGTTGACATCAATGACAATACAATCCATTAACTGATTTAATGTCTTGCATTATCTTTTTGCATTTCGGTGTCACCAACTTAACATCTTCAAACATTCAATCAGTTATATGTCATCATCGTCATTGTCACCGTCTAGTACCTTGTCTTCACTAAAAAATTTGTAACTCATCTAATAGACAATATTAAGCCATACAACCTTAGAAATAAGATCACCACACATCCTTGTACACATCATCATCTTCACTCATTCTGAATCAACCGTACCGTACTCGTACACCTCTGTCAGTTATCAAGCAATAGTAATAACCAGTCTATTCTACCTCCAATATAGAAACATATTTTGACATCAGTGACAAAACATGAATGGAAACAACATCATTAGAAACTAATTTCAACAATCTCCCCCTTTGGCATTGATGGCAACATATGGGAAAATCCATCAACCCAAAAGTACTCTCTCAATACAATCTTCTCAATATCCTCAACACAACTCTCCCTAAACAGTAGGGATTTTCTCATAGAATCTCTCCCCCTTTGACAACAATGGAAAAGGGTTCCATAACTCTTCTTCTTTCTTCTACAAGGTGTAGATTTTTCAAATCTTCATGCCTGCAATAACCAGGTGCAAAATCACCTAAATATGTTCTATAATGTTCTTGCGATCACTCCCCCTGAGGAGTAGATCCATACATCAAGTCCAAAAAATGATATAGCTCTGAAAGCCACTGTACTGATGCATTCCTACATCAATTTAGTTCTTGCAAGGAGGGGCTTTCACCCCAATCATACCTCTGAGATACTCAAAGGCATCCTTTGGAAAAGGTTTTGTAAATATATCTGTTCCTTTGTGTTGAGATACTCTAGTCCGATCTCCTTCTCTGCTACCTTGTCTCTCAATAAATGATACTTGATGGAAATATGTTTAGTCTTTGAATGCATTATTGGATTCTTCAACATGTTCATTGTGCTAGTGTTATCACAATGGATAACTACTGCCTCTTCAAAAATTATTTTAATGTCCTTCAGCATGTGTTTCATCCAAACAATCTGTGTACAATTTATAGCAGCAACAACATACTCAGATTAAGTAGTAGACTGAGCTATACAATCTTGCTTCTTACTTAACCATGAAACCAGCCTTTTTCCAAGGAAAAATGCTCATCCACTTGTACTATTTTTGTCATCCACACTACCTGCCCAATCAACATCAATATATGCATGTAAGATTAAATTATTAGATTTTTCATACCATAACCCATACTCTATTGTTCCTTTAAAGTATCTAAAAATTCTTTTAACAACAGCAAGGTGTGTCTCTTTAGGATCCGCTTGATATATTGCCATAATTCCAACTGCATTAGCAATATCTAGTCTGGTGTGAGTTAGATATTGTATACCTCCAATCATTGATATGTACTTTTTCTGAAAAACACTCTGAGTTTCATCATTATTAGTAAGTTTGTAACTAGTCACCATGGGTTCCCAATAGGTTTACAATATTATTTCTTCAACATTTCCTTAAGATACTTGGTCTAAGAAATGAAAATACCACTCTTGCTCTGATTAATTTGCAATCCAAGGAAAAATTTCATATCACCAATCATTACCATTTCAAATTCATTTTCCATCTCTTTAGAGAACCTTTTACTCATTTCATCATTTCCCTCTAGCAACATAGTTCTAGCAGCATCTAATATTGTTTTGTTTATTTGCTTTGCTATCCCAATCTGTTGTGGTGTCCTAGGAGCAGATGTATGTCTGTATATTCCATATTCTTCGCAGTAGGTATTGAACAAATCTAAACTAAGCTCACAACCTCTATCTGATCTCAAACATTTTATCTTTAAGCCTAATTCATTCTCAACTTTTGCTTTGAATATTTTGAATTTTTCAAACGCCTCTAATTTCTCTCTTACATATGTAACCCACATCATCCTAGAAAATTCATCAACAAAAAGTATAAAGTACCTTTCACCATAGTAAGATCTTGTTCTTGTAGGACCACATAGATCTGTATGCACTAGATCCAACTTCCCTTTTGATGAGTAAGATTTTCTTTTAAAACTGCTTCTAGTTTTCTTCCCCATTACACATTCTCTACACATGGTGTTAGATGGTTTCACAATCTTTGGTAAGTCTCTAACTACATTAGTTGTACTTGCCTTCACAATATTATCAAAGTTAACATGAAAAAATCTTATATGCCATAACCAACTGTCATCTACCTTTGCATCAAAGCAAGAAGCCTCATATGTATTTAATTCAAATACTTTACCTCTGGATTTAGTACTACATGCGATCAAGTCTCCTAAATTACTTCTGATAGAACATTTCCCATCAATCAATTTCAATTGATAACCTTTGTCCACTAGCTGTCCAACACTCAAAAAATTATGCTTAAGTCCATAAAAAAGTAATACATTGTCAGTATTAGTCTTTCCATCCAAAGATATAGATCCAACTCCAATGATAAGCTTAGGATTATTGTCACCAAATCTCACAACACCACCATTATACTTATTCATTTTAACAAACTTATTTTTATCTCCAGTCATATAGTGTGAACAACCACTGTCTATGACCCATTCAGATTTCTTTTGAACATGAGATACTAAGGATCTTTCTTCATGTATAGGTTTATCATCCTTGATAGCAATAAATCCAATCTCATCATAATCAATAGCATCATCATCAAAAACACCTTCACTAGCATAATAACATTCCTTATCCTTTGAATACTTAGGTTTATAAAACTTAGATTTATGCTTTGGAATCCTTGTAGGAAATCTAGATGCAAAATGACCTATCTTATTGCATGAAAAACATTCCAGAGGTAACTTTCCTTTAAACTTACCCTTACCTCTCTTTTCTCTTTTGGCAATCAAGGCCACAATTTCATCTAGCTTTTTTTATTCTTCCTGTATCTGTTCCCATTCATCAGCATATTCACCGAGCTATTCTATCAAGTCACTACTGCTGGTACTTGCAATTCCTGATAAAGTCCTTTTATTTTTATTCACAGTCACCTTGACTATTGTCTCAACTTTAGGTGATGAATATCCCAGCTGTGCGGCCTCAAAGGTAGTTAGTTTTCCAATCAACATCTCTATGTTTAAATTCATTGTCAAAGGTATGATCTCTTCTATAGCTTGCACTTTGGTTTTGTATACAGGTGTCAGGGATCTAAGAGTTTTTGCAATCACTTCTTCCTCATTGTATGTGCCTCTAGAGTTCCTATTGCCAATAAAAACTTCAGTGACTCTCTGTGCATATGCTATAATATTCTCATCATCTCTCATTTTCAACGTTTCCATCTTTGTCTTCTAGTTATGCAACTTTTCCTGCTTTGAAAACTTTATCTCCTTCATAGAGTGCTTCCAATCTTGTCCAAATTCCATGTGCAAAATCTAAATATTTTACCTCTGTGAATTCACCTTCAGAAAGAGCACTAATCAATGCTTCTCTTGGGACCATGTTGTGTGATAATATCTTATTTTCTTCATCAGTAGCCTTATCTAGTTCATCATCATCCTTCATCTGTATATTATTCTTTGTTATCATCCAATAGTCGATTCCCAAGCATAGAAAATGTGTTCTCATCTTGTTCTTCCAACTGTCAAATTTTTCAGGATCAAACTTTAGACTATCCTTCCTATAGAATGCCATATTCATGATCACCTCAAGTTGTTAAACTTTCTCTCTAATGACCAGTAGCTCTGATACCAATTGCTAGGAATAATAGTCCACCAACACAACTGAGAGGGGGGTGAATCAATTGTGAGACAAATTATTAAACATTAAGCTTTATAAACAAAACTTTAATCTAAATGATAACATAGTAAATGCCAACACAATAACACAATCCTTTTTTGTCGAGGAAACCCTATTAAAGGTAAAAACCTGGTGGGAATTAGCACCCACAAATAATGTAGTGAGAGTATAGTATCCCTGTTAAAAGATTTAGCCCTATTAGGAGCTTATTGATGCATTACAATACACAATCCTTGTTAAATTACATACCTTGTTAGGAATCAAGAGTAACAACGAGCTCACTGCCCAGAACGCTGCCTAAAGAAGGTTAAATCCACCCTCTGGACTTACAGTCTGAAATACAAGTGTATATAGGAAATACACAATCCAGTGAACCATTTGATAGCAACTGTCTTTTCTTGTTCAATTCCAATGAAGTATCATAATCACATCCTCTGCTATACATCTAGCAGATAAACAAGCTCGCAGCTTCCACACTTTATTGTCTCTGTCTCAATCACATCCTTTTATGCTTTTCAAAAAGATCTCTCATATATACCCTATTACAATAATTAATTAGGTCGACCAATTAGGCTTTCCCAATATACCAATAATTACTTAACCTCTTGCTAAGATACACACGGTACCTATAAAAAGTAAACATCAATTACAATTCATCAAATATAATCCAAAATCTGTAATCTACGCTCGCAATCCATAATACACACTATATCTCTAAAGTCGGCCACAAATAGGTCTTCTTTAGAACACACGCCACAACTGACATCACCAAGAGTTCTACGACTTGTGAAACATAAAAAACATTCCTTATAATATATTTATCCATCCCTTAAGATCACATAACCTGAATCCATATCACTCGTAAGTTATACTAAAAACACAGAGACTAACTCTATCAAAGATTAGTATCATCGTCTAGTACCCACTCTTCACTAAAACATATGTAACTCATCTAATAGACAATATTAAGCCATGTGACCTTAGAAATAAGATCACCACACATCCATGTACACATCATCATCTTTTCTCATTTTGAATCAATCGTATAGTACCTGTACACCTCTGTCAGTCATCAAGCAATAGTAATAACTAGTTTTTTCTGCCTCCATAGAAATATATGTTGACATTAGTGGAAAAACATGAATATCAAAAACATCATCAGAAACCAATTCCAACATATCTAACCAGGAATGTTCAAACCCCTATAGATGTTATCTTTCATATTCTTAACCTCATCTTCCAAGCTTAGTTTGGTGTTTTGCCTCCCCTTAGCTTAGTTTGTTTGTGAAAGGCTCTTTTCCCTTTTCTCCAAACCCCCAAAATGATGAGATAGCTTCTAAAACCTAGAGATTTATTTGTAGGGTGAGCTCATGTCCCACTCCTTCAAAGCTTCCTGACTACCCTTATTTAAGCGTGAGCCTCTTAGAGATCACCAATAACCACATGGGAGTAGTTTCAGAGGGAACTAATTTATATAATTATATCCCAAGGAGATCCTCTTGCCTTGATGTTTCTTCTTCCCTTGGAGTGATAACTTGTTAGATTGGAGGTATTTTTTTAGGTTTTAAGGAAGAAGGGGTCTCTTTTTTCTCTTCTTGTTTTGGAGGGGTAACTTCCTTCACCTATTGTTGGCTAACCTCCTCTTCTTTATTTATTTCTTCCTTGTGTTGTGTTTGGACCTTATTAGGAGATGACTCTTTATCAAAACTTGGAGGTGGATCTTTGGTATTTTCTTCCTTAGAAACTACCAAAAACCTCTCGCTTATTTTTATTTATTTTCTCTTCAACTCCTTGTCTAACTCCCCAAACATATCATGTATATATGCTTCTTCTTATGTATGATCTTTGGAGAGTCTATTATTTTTGATTCATCACTTGAAAAGTCCATGAAGATGGATTGAAATAATTATTTAGTCCCAAAAGGATCTTCTTTCTCCTTTTCAATATTCCCCTCTTCTTGCACAATAGTTCCAAATGTTTAAGTCAAAATTCATGTTGTGTATCTCAAGGATATTTTGTGTAGGAGGTCATTAGGGAGTATCCTCTCATGTGGTGCTTGGAGGAAGTTCAAAGACATTCTCCTCTAAAGTAGCTTCACCTAGTTCTAATGGTGAGTAGTGGAAGACATAAGTATCCTTCATGTCACTAATGTTGGTCATTCTTCTTATCCTTCTTCCTTTGGTACTTATACTAATAGAGGCATAGGCAGTTCCTTTTTCAACCTCTTGTATACCTTAAGGGGCTCCTTTGGAGGCTTATTCTTCTTTATCTTGACCCTAAAAATGGAAATTCTTATATGTTTAGAGGAGGAGGGAGCTTGTGTGGAGACCATAGGAGTATCAATAGGTATGGGTATGGGTGCAAAAAATGTGTTAGTAGTAGTGGTAGAAATAGTTGTAGCAGAAGTAGTGTTAATAGAAGGGAGAAACAAGAGCAGAAATAGAAGATAAATCTTTCTTATTTTCCCTCTCCTTATGTTGTCTATTGATCCTTATGGGAAATTATTTGGTCACAACCCTTGTATGTCCTAAAGGATGAGAATATGGTGCTTGCTTTTGTGGAGGAGTCTTCTTTCCCTTGAAAAATCTTGACTTTACCTTGGGTAGTTTCTCCACTCCTTCTACCAAGGGCACCATATCTGATTTGAAAGGTTGGGACAAAAAATCCTTCATACATTTGATAAATTTCCAGGCCCTGAATTTTATATCTTCTTATTTGTTTTCATGTACATTGGCATTGAATATTATCTAATAAAAGACCTTATTATTGTTTTAGAGGATATGGAGATTTTCATCACTATCTATCACCTTGTGATCTCATGATATGTACATTCCTAAAACATCACATGCCAAGTCCAAATACATATTGTAGTATTCTCTGACCTTGACCTCGTAGTCATCCATTCAATCAGTACCATGGTCCTCAAGGTGAGGCTAATTCTTGAAGTGGGTTCCCCATTATGTGATTTAATTTTCTTATAGGGTCAAACTTATGCCTGGTAATGGTGATTTCATCTAATGGATGTTTTGTCCACTCTAGCCCTATTGACTTTACCACCTTCATGTCTTGGTAGCTATGGGCTCCAACCATGATGGGAAATTGAAAACATAAATGTTTATTATTAATGATGAGCTTGTGTGCATTTTCTACTTGTCTCCACAGCTCCATGACTATCAAATTATCTTAGGGTTATCTTAGGAGCTTGGAAAGCTAAATAGTACAACCTAAAATTTGTATTTCACTATTGTTACTATTGTCATATCTCCTTTTTCACAATGGGAAGGAATCAGTAAGTCAGTCAAGATTTTTATTGAACTAACCAACTAAGAACCAAAAGCAAATTACCTAACTACATTATCACCATTACATACTGATAAAATCCCTTCATTTATTACCCCTTAGACCCAACTGAGCATTAAATTTTATTAAAACAAAAGGTTCATTCAGGGCTTTGGGGATACCCTATTTATTCTTCTTTTCAAGAGTCAGTGATGGGGACATCCTATACATTTATTGGATCCTTCTATTCAGATGTTCACCGTTTAAGAGCTTAGATCATTGTTTGATTCCCTTGATCCCTCAAATTTTGAAAGCCCAAAAAGGAACACAAAAAAGAAAAAGAACAAGAACAAGAACAAGGCAAAAAAGGAACATAAAGAAGAGAAGGAAAAAATTAGGGGGTCTCCACTTGGTCAACTAATGAAGTATAGTGTGATTTGTGAGGTACAACATTAAGTAGTGCACGAGGACATGTAATATCTTTGACTCTAGGGAAATGATGGGTTAAAGTCTAAATAGTTTTTCCAAGTCCTAGACTATGACTAAATCTTTTTCCTCTTAAATTGTCATTATAATTTTATAGAATTAAATGGTGAATGTCATGAATTGAAGGATGCAATATACTCCAATAAGTAACTAGTAATTTAGTACTAATCTTAGTGGTTGTATGAAAATAGGGATCCTCTAGCTATGGGAAGGAGTGATGAAGACCTATTTGCAGATTTTTGTGACCTTTTTTAATTGATACAATTAATATCTTTAGAATATGATTAGTAATCGGTTTAGGGACTAGAAAAAAGTGGCCACATGACACTTCACTATTTTCAAAGTTGATTGATGTATTTTCATCGATACCACTTCAAACTATGGACATATATATTTAGATATTTTATTTTATATGAAGATATATATAAGTCATCTCATGTGAAAAAAATATTCAATTCAAAATTAATAAAATCGTAATATATCAATTTATGTAAGTTGATTCTGTAAATTGTTTAATTACTCTCTTCAATTGGGTGATTGGGAGGTAAGGCCCACTTCTTATCCACTGATAGAATTTACTTTCTTGTTATCTTGGAAGATATGATTTACATTTTTTCAAGTGATTTTGATAAAAATTTAAGTGTGTCATTGGTGTGGATTTTAAGGATATTTCATGTGTGCAGAAATAATAAACTTTTATTTTCTTTAAGGGAAAAGTAATCTGCACAATTTCTATTAGTGAGATATACCAGGTCATGCCACTTGGAAAAAATAGGTCTTGTCACCTAGACATCACAAGTATTATCACTTAGATACAGGAACACCTATCACTACGATTATTAAGATCATGTCACTAGAATTATGTCAATTTAGTTACTATCATATAAAAGTTTTGCTATAATTTAGTAGTTTGTTAAGCTATTTCAGAACCTTCGTGATAGATTGGAGACTTTTCAGAAGGATTTATCTCTATAGAATGCATTACATATTTACTTAATTTACTACTTTTATCCCTTGGGTAAATAGCAACTACACCTTTCAAAAGATTATGTTCTCTGTTTTGACATAGGAGCAAGCTAAAATATTGCCCAAAATCCAACCTTAATTGTATCCACAACTTTGTCACGCGAATAAAAATATTTTGGATCAAGATGTTGTATAACTCATCCTTCCAAAATTTTGACAAAAAAATGTCTTGCACTTGAGTTACTCAATAGTGACCATAATATTCGCTTCTTTAAAGTTTAAATTTGTTTGTCTCGGTTACAAATTTATAATCCAAACTTGTCAAATCCAAATCCCACACATAAAAAAGAGATAAAATGTGTTGGGTTGTTTAGGGGCTTGCATAAGTCAAAACTTAGGTAGGAAGTTGACCTCCCTTAAAACAATGATATTTAGAAAGAGAGTGTCTCTTTATTAGGTAGAGAATAATAACCTTAAAGAAATATTGAATTGAAATTTTATACCTTCATGAAAGGTTGATGTTTCTAGGTAGGATTTCATGCATGCCTTCACTCATAGCGGAAACACCTAAACTTGATCATGGATGTCAACGTGAATGCTTTAATGCTTGAATACTTGAACTTTCCTTCATTGTCTTGAAGATGCTTGATTACTTTCTCAATTGAATATGGATGATAAGATTGTTCACTTGTGGAAAAGATGACCAAATGAGGGGATGAGGCTTCCTTTTATAATAAATCTCACAAAATATGTTTATAAATTTGAAGGTCGCCTTTGGGAGCACTTTCACCCTAAAAAAACTTATGATCATTATAGGTTCAAAATCAGGCCAAAATGGCTAGACATTGGCACTTAGCATGTTAGTCTGAAATGAAATTTGGCATGTATTATAAAGATTATTATAGGCTTCCATGTTTGGTCAAGGAATGAGCACAATCAGTCATTTAGCATAGGCAAGGGAAAAAACTACCAAAGCCAAAATGAGTATTAAATTGTACAAGGATACAATTTACAACACTACATTATATGTTCTTGATAAAGATTGGTTTACCCTTGTTGTAATATGTTTCATGTACAATGGTTTCTTCCTTTCTTGGAGGTTTGTATCCTTTGTAAGGATCACCTTCCTGACTTGGGCATATGCATTTTTATTAAGGATATCTATTTAGTGTGGAAGATTTTTATCCTTTATATGGACCTTTATCTTCCTTAAGATATCAACATAGTAATATGTTGACATCTTAAGGGAAGCATAGATGCCTCATTATTTCTTGTTATGTTAATTGATGTACCCTCTAAGTAGTCATGTTTTATTTATTGATGCCCCCTAAGGTGCGGTTATCAATCCATCTCGAGAAACTTTTCTTAGAATACAATCTAGTACTATACAAATTACTCATATGATCCTTTCTTGCACTTCATAAGGCATTGACGATCTATATATCACTTGGCATAACACAACTAACTAGCAGCATCCATCTGACTCATCTTGATTATCTAACATAATACAACTTTCCAGCTTGATCCTTTGTTGGACATGTTTACACTCCTTGAGGAATTAGTCTTGTGGTATTGTGTTGTGTGTCCATTTGATTGTTGTTTTTCTTTATTCTCCTTGAGGTGTTGGTAATCTACTACAACGAGGTTGCTAAATTGATCGTTATTCATGTTGTTTATCCTCCCTGTAGTGTTAATTATCTTGTATAGTGAGGCTTACTAGTGTGATTATTTTGTTGAACATAATTTTTTGGCTAGTAGAATTCATGTCTTCTATGGATCACCCAACATATCAAAACTTATTAGATAGTGGAATCCATGCAATATACATGAATCGTCCAACATAACACAACTTGTTGGATAGAAAAATCCATGGCTTTTATATGAACCCATAACATTGCAAAAATTTCTAGTTGTTAGACCATGGGCACTCTTCTCCTTTTCCTTCTCAATGGTGTATTCCCTTGTCTCTTTGTAGAAGTTTTCTTGTGCTTTTATAAGTATATTTTGAGAATGATACATAGTAGTTGAGATGATCTTGTTGTCAATATCTCTTTAATAGATTGAGCACCCATTATTGCACAAAAAATTATGCAAGAGGTATTTCATGTATAAAGAGCTCCATAAAATATTATATCAAATAGAGATGCTAGGATGACATTGAGGTTTTGGAAAATATTGTATGCATCGTTAGGAACCCAATTGAGCACGTTGAATAATATACCACCCTGAGATAGATGGCCAACACAAAAGGGGTTAATTGGGTATTAGAAGATCCTCTAGGAATGAATTTCATGGACCAGTAGTGTGAATGGTAAAATGACCTACCATTGGTATAATATGCATATAATTATGCTTACTAATCAGCCATTAAGATGGCACAATTTGAGGCACTATATGAAAGGAGGTGTCGAATTCCTATCAACTAGGATAAGCTAGAAGATAGTATTAGCCTTGGTCTTGGGATGCTCTCAGAAATGCAAAAATAAGTTAAGTTGACTTGAAAAAGGTTGGTAAAAGATAATGATTGACAAAAGAGTTATGTAGATGTAATGTGGATTCTGAGACAATTTATGGTAGGAGAGAAAGTTCTCTCAACGGTAAAACTGCATAAAAAATCTATCAAGTTTGGAAGGTCTTCTAAGCTAGCTCCCACATATGTGAATCCTTTTGAAGTCTTAGAAGTCATCAGTACAATTTATTATATAATTTATCTACCTCCAACTCTCGCCAAATTGTATAATGCATTTTATGTTTCCTATTTGAAGAAATATGCATCTGATTTTTTATCATATGATTGATTAGAAATCGTTGCAGGTGCAAGACCCAAGGGTGGTCATGATCGAGCCTCAAGAGTCCACTTCTATAACCATGAGATTAAATATTGCAAGGTCCAAAGGGACCAATATGCAGAAATAACACCAACTAGGAGGTTTTTGATGAGTTTTGTAAAAAAATTCCTCATTTTTAAAATGTCTTTAATAGCAAAAGAACTCTTTTAAAATTTCTTATTGAAAAGCATGTCTTTTCATGCTTCTAATCAGGGATGATGATTCTTATGGGGGAGGATATGTTACAACCCTCGTGATGTTTAAAATTTTTCTTACAAAACAATTTTGTGGTGAATCTGTGTGTGCATATATGTATATGTATACATGTAGATATACATATATCTATATATATACATATATGTATATACATATGTGTATATGTACATATACATATACATATGTATATATGTACATATACATATATATACATATATGTATATGTATATACATATATATATATATATGTGTATATGTATATACATATATATATGTATATATATATACATATATGTATATGTATATGTATATGTATATACATATATATATATATATATGTATGTATATATATA
>MU224265.1:455127-524469 GCA_018584345.1 Thuja plicata | reverse complement strand
GGGATCTAACCAATAGCAATGTAAATTAAAATTAAAATAATGCATCTAACTATAAGATTACCTCGTACGTCTAATATAGCTAGAATGGAGGCACCTATATTTTTATGTGGAATGCTCTCCTAAACACAACATTATTGGATATTTGGATGGTTCCTAAAATGAGATGAATAATATAATATAAAAACTAAGTGACATGGATGTATGTTGATGAATTCTAATATGGAATCTACAATGAAAATAAACTAGCAAGTATGATATGAATATGCAAGCTAAGAAGATTCTATAATAGCAAATATGATAGGAAAGATAACTATGAATTATAAAAGAAAACTAGCATGATAACTTTGCACAAAATGAAGGATGAAATGAAATAAATGGAGGCTCCAATATATAGGATTTTGGAGGAAATAGACAGTTGAGATTCATTTGAAATGGAGGACTAAGATTGCACAAGATTGATGAGGTGGATGTCAAGTGTCACAAGGGTTGACCATGCAAGAGGTGAGGTGTGCTCACACATGTGTAAGAAACCTTGGGGAGATGGGCAATAAATTCCAAGTGGGGGAAAATGTGTAGCAGTAGAGTGGTTCAAGGTGGTTATAGGGGACAAGATTGGAAGAGATACAGTGGCTAATTATTGAAGGCGTAAGAGGAAGGAAATTTTGAAATTCAAAAATGTGCTCACATGTGTGAGCACATTTTGAAATTATAGGAAATGTATAATGAAGTTAGAAATAAATACATTAGCATAATTAATCAAGGATTAATTAGTGAGTAGGATTTAGGAAAATTGAAGGGGGTTAGGTTATAGGTTAGTTTGATTAATTGGGATTAATTAAAATCTAGGATAATAGGATAAAACATATTCAACTAATTTTAAGTTAATTAAACATTAGCTAAAGGGTAAATAATACAATTAATTATTTTATTGGGATAGGCAATAATAAATCAAAATAAATTTAATTAATTATAAGGCTCAAAAGGAAAAATGGTTTATATAAATTAATAAATTCATAAAGGGTTGATTTTAGATGTCTATATTTTGCCCCTCCTTAATGTGATGCCTGAAATGGCATCATTTCAAAGAAGAGAAAAGGATTCCACAAAGAGAGAAGATAAAATTCAAGGAATTCGTAGAGGAGAAACAATGATGGAAAGGGTATATGCCCCTCAAGAAACTGGTGTGAAAAATGAAAATCAGGATAATTTCTCAAAAAGGAATAAAAAACAAAATGAAGGGGAAAAGGCCAGAAAGAGTAAAAGGTAATTTTTCATATCAATAAGATAAAGGAATACGATAAGGAAGAGGAATATTTCAAGAGAAAATGTAAATAAATGCATCTAAATGCGTGGAGGGGATGAAAAATGGACCTAAAGGCAATGCAATGCATACTATGAGAATATAACATACTTTTGTGTGAGACATAGTACATGATTAGGGTAATAGGGAAGATGAGGTTTGTGATGACATAAGTGTTTCCATTAGTATGCAAAGAGAAATAGTTTTTGAACTGTTGGTTACACTACACTGAAAGATAGGTTTCAGTTCTTACCGAAAGTGCTAAGTATAGAGAAACTCGACGACACATTTTAACAGTGAAAACCGACAGTGCAACCCGAACATGATACAGAGGAACCTGATAAGAAGGTCACACTATAACTGACAAAGTAGAAAAGAGAGGAACCCAACAGAGCAAGGGAACCCGACAGATAGTTCATAGAAGGAACATCGAAATACTTTCAGAGCAACCCGGGCATTAGACACCGAAAGTCAGTTATATCTCAAGAAATGTGGATCTGACTTCCACGTCAGATAAAACAGTTATATTATATATTTAGAGTTTTGATTTGATTGAAAACCATTTCTTAAGGGACAAGAAACATTATTGTAATTGTTTTAATCAATCTAACTGATTAAAAACATGCAAATTAGGAGATCAAGGTCAAGTTGTAAACCTTTGATCATAGAGTTAATTTTGTAATACGTGAAACTTAAAAGGTCAAATCTATTGTATAAATAGATGTGTAATAATTCATTTGGAGTGGATGTGAGTATGATATTATCCAAGGAGCATATCTATGGATCAGACTAAGAGTTTAAAGAAGCAGAAAAACAAAAGATGAATTTGGTTATCAAGAACCAAGAATCAAGGCTACCGAGAAACAAAGGTATTAATCAATCACATTAGGTGATACTTTGTATATGTGGTTTGAATGGATGTGTAATCATAAATTGAAGATTGCATACACTCAGGTCAATGAGTATTTTTGTCTACATTCTAAAAAGTGTAGCAAATAGAATAAATCCTTTCAAGAAAGGTGGATTTAAAAATCCTATTATAAATCTCTTAACTGAGTGCACACTAAACAGTGTTGCTAAAGCTCTTAACAGGGTAGACCTTAACCAGTCTCCACATAATACTCCTAACATGGTAGATCATCAGAAGTGATCAAATTGTAAGCCTTAATCGGCCCCTTCCAATCTACAGATAGTGAAGTTTTTGTGGGTGTCATCCCCACCACAATTTTTACCTTCTAACAGGGGTTTTATGCGTTACCATATCTTGTGTTATGTGTCTATACTTTTCATGAATGTTTCTATGAATGTATACATACAATTAAGATTATGAATTGATATCACATGAATGAAGAAAGAATAGCAGATATGATCGATAAAGAAAATATTTGATTACATAAGGTTAAAGGTTAATTAACTAAAAGTTTAAGAGGTACTGATTTACCCCTCCCCTCTTAGTACATACTTCCCATTATTTATAACAATTGGTATCAGAGCTAGATCTCTTATTTGTAAATTTTAAATACTTAAGAGAAAATAACATACAATGGAGAAGTATAGGCTTGACAAGAGTATTGAGAATCAAAAGCTAGAAATTCAGTTCTTCAATGAGCAATATAAAGAAGCTAGAATCAAGATGAGATAGTTGATGGATGAAAGAAAGATTATGGCATCTCGTTGTAATGAAAAAAACTACCATGAAGAAGAGATACTAGATCTATTTGAGTCTTCAAGATCTACAACTAGCAAAGCATCAGACACATCATAAGAAAGCATCAAAAGTCTGAATGAAATCAATCAACATCTGGTTGGACAAGTGAAATCTCTACAAATCAGTCGAGAGACATAGATGGTAAGAATGATTGATGTCATGAACAATGCTAGACAAGCTGAGAAAGAAAGAACACTAGCTATTGATGACAGGAGGAAGATTACTAAAAAGCTACAAGAGAAAGAGTCAGAAATACAAAGACTTATAGAACATCATCATGAGATCACAAGTAAGATTATTCTTATGATTCAGGAGGCAAACAGAATGAATACAGAACTCATTGAAAGAATATAAGTTATCGATGAGCTAAGAGAAGAAAATGAAAAGTTGAAACATGAAGTGAGAATTCAGAAATAGTATAATGACATGATTAAGAGAGTTGAAGAAAGCACCAAAAGGATGGATGATTTTTTGGATGGACAAAGAAGAGTCAACAATAATACTGGACTAGGGTATACCGAAAATGAAGAATCACCAAACCAAGCTGATCCAAAGAATGTCTATACAAATCCAAGACAAAGAAAGATGACATGCAATCACTGTGGAAGACCTGGCCACACATCAAATGTATGTAGGAGAAAAATGAAAGGTATTCCTAAATCCACACCTTCATTCATAGGAATTTTTTATAAATGTAACAAGAAAGGACATAAATCATATGAATATAAATCTGAGGTGAAACAACCAAAGAAGGAAACCTACATGGACAAATATTGTCCTACTTTCAAAATGCATGGGCACACATCACTTGAATGCAGGAAGAAGAAAAAGCAAGCATGGAAGCCTAAAGATCAAGAAAATTCTTATCAACCAAAAAGAGTCGGTAACTCATATGTTTGGGATTACAACATATGGGAAAACTACACAACATGTGGAAGACTTGGACACATAGTTGCAAACTGCATGAGACAATGGACAAGAAAGTCTAGGAGCTGGACTAACCCTGGAATGGAATGTGTACACTATCATAAATTTGTTCATCCAAAAAAATATTGCAAATATTGAGTGACAGAGACAAGCACATTTCCCAATGGAAATACCATTGAAGACATCAGAAGGATGAGAAACAAAATGTGGAGGAAAGCTACAAACAATGATGAAGCTAGACTAAGTAATGCAATTGGTGACACCTTATCCAATGGATTTGGTGACATCACCACCCCCACCTAAGAAGAACAAGTAAGTATGGAACTACATTATACCAAGTTATATTTTGCATCAGTTCCATTATACATAGTTAAAATACCAAATCAGCATGATCAAAGATGCACTTTGGTATTACTTGTTATAACTCTATGAAAACACTCTCATCGGTCAATACATATCGAGATACATCGGTGTACATACAAAGATAAGTTTTTTATAGCTATCGATAATTGTTGGTTAACACATAAAAGCTAAGTTGCTAGTGTAAACCAAAATCTGTCGGTAATCATATGAGTTGACAATGTTGTCTTCGCCATACACCGAAATCCCTCGGTGAACGTAACGAGTTAACAGCTACCCTGAAGCATCACATTCTCGCCAAGAATGTTATTTGTGTATTACCCAATGACTCTATCTTCACACACTGATAAGTGGTTGAGCATTAATGACTCGACTTAGGGCAAAGTCTATAAATAGACGATGAAAGGGTTTCATTTTTCACCAAGCGACTAGAGCAAAGAGACAGAGCAAAACCTGAGCACAAAGTAACCCGATTATAGAGTGACTCCAACTTGATTCATCATACTCCATAGAGTTTAATAACAACTACAGAGGTTAAATTAAGTACCAGCATTCATCTAAAACTCAGCTTTCATTTTCGAGAAAAATCCCTAAATTCTGAAACGATGGCATCAACTTCAAGAACCTCCAAGATCAAGAATGATAAGAAAAATAAGGTCAATCTAATCAATAATTCTACTTGTTAATAACCTCATTAGAAGATATGTCCTGAGTTTGCTTCACAACCCAACAACGTTGGTGCATTTTCTAGTATACTAGCTAGGGTTTTTCTTGTTGAAGACGTGCGAGCTTACATACACTACAAGATTGTAGAAATTGGAGATCTGGAAGTTGAGAAAGCTTACAAGAAGTTGTGCAATGATGATGGAACCATAAAAGATGAGCATAAGCACATTCAAGTAAAAGGGCTCACAAATTCCCTATGGTTCCTGAAGGAGTTCAAAATCAAATAGATTCGGTTAGTGCTGAGAAGACTGCACGACCAAAAGATGTGGCTAGATGAGCCTAAATAGATAACCAGGGATATTATACATGTTGTTACCGGTTATCCTATAATCTAGAAACCCAAGGCACTAAAACACCCTCCTCGAGTTGATATTGAGGAGAATACAGGAGTTGCATGGGATGGAAGAAGACTAAAGGTTTCCACCATCAATGATAATGAAATGAAATTTGGAGCATGTGTCTTAGGATACAAGTTCTTTCAGGATAGCAGTTTGAACAGCATTGCATCTGGAGAAATGGATACAGCATATAAAATCGTCAAGAAGGGACTGTAGTTGGATCTGTCAGAACTACTGCTAAGAAAATTAGATGAGAACATGAGGACAATCAGGACTGCAAAGTCCAACTCATGTAAGTTTGGTTCACTTATTATGTGCATATCTATTTTCAAGAATCATTCCCATCTATCGATAATGTGAAATGGGACACTACCCAACCAGTGACAGTTCAAATAAGTGAATTCATCAAGTCACTTGGAGACATTTTTGAATCAGTAATGGATGATTATTTCTCTGGATTCAAAGAGAGAATGCAGAAGAGAATGAGAATACTAGAACAACTGGTAGATAAATACAAGCCTGACATTTGTTTCTTGGTGGACACCGATACCACCCTAATCAAACCAGATGTACCGAGGATAGCATGGTTAGCACCACTTGACTATGAGGTTAACATAGATCAAGCAACAAATGCTATTGAAGCATTGATCAAAGAACCATTGGAAAAATCATAACCTAAGTTTTGAAATTATGAAGAAGACAAAGAAAGGATTAAAAAGGGCTTAGTTGTGAAAAAGATTGACAGGAAGAAAGATAAAATGGTTAAGAATTTGAAGAAAAGGTTGTCGGTAACAGAAGAGGAAACTGAAAAAGATAGAAGAAACTAAGGGTTAGTCACCCATCGATGAAGCTAAGAATGTGAGTGACTTAGAGTCAACAGAGTCTGATACACCACCACCAGCAGCCAAGAAATAAAGGACTACTATTGCATCTAGGACCAGGATTCAAACAGCAAAGAATGCAAGTCCTTCACCTATCAAGAAAGGTCAAGTGAGGACATATAAAAGAAAACATCAAACCAAAAATACCACAACACCAAAGAGGAGAAGGAAATTAATCCTAATCAAGGAAGATATAGAAGATACTCAGCAGGATGAATCTATCCAAACAGTAAAAAGAGTAAGATTCCTAAAACTATTCATGAGGTATGTACTTCTATTATCAAATTAGGTACAGCAAATGATCATGAGATTAAAAACTGGCTAACTCTGGACACCAAGGACCATAATAAGATAGAGGAGGCAATCATCACAATGATGTGTGCATTCAAGTATGTTCCAATACAATTGGAAGATAGGATGCCTAAAGAACTTATGAATAGATTGTCGGCAAGATGGACATTTGCACTACATTCTAAAAAACAAATAAGGGAAAGAGCACTAGTTTTTGTCATGCCACCTAAATCTAAAATGGATGAGATTGAAGAGATGATGAATAAACACTCCAAAAGGTTCTCACCAAAGTTAAGAGCCTACCAAGTGCTAAAAGGACATCTAATTGATCTAGACAGGAAGAGTGAGGCTAAATGGAGAAAGATACTTGATATACCTAACAAGGATACAAGTCTTGAGCCACAAATAGCTCTTACTAACAAAAAATAGAATAAAGATGATCAGGATAAATAGAGCCCTGACATATTCTCATTAATGATGAAGATGTTAATTAATAATCATTGAACACACAAGCCAACAAGGATATGGACATTGCAGATGAGACATGGCCGGATAATACTGTCATTGATATTACCAGAGGAGATCCTGCAGATGAGATACAGAAAGATGAAGATTTCACTGTTCTCCAAGGCCTAACTGACGAACATGACACTACAATAGATTCTACAAAGGTAAACATACCAAGCCAAATGCCATTATTGATTCAAGCAATTAATATAATATCATAGAAGGAGAAGACCCCCAAGCCCGATGCAAGCATACCCAAGGATGTAGGGGAAGGAGAAAAGAAAGACACAACCGATGACCAGAATGTCATCGGAGGGGATAAAAATGTTACAAGTGTAGATAACACACAAAAAGATGGTGATCACACCAAAAAGGATGCACTAATAAAAGATGCAGATGAAGTGCAAAAATAAAAAGGTGAAGGAGAGAAGAAAATTGAAGATACTCCTAAAGATACCAAAGATGTTGCAGATACACCAAAGGTTGATGAGGAGATGTCCGCATACAACCGGTAGGAAAACCCTAAGCAACAACAAAAAGGTATAGCACCACCAAAGCCTTCAAGCAGCACATCAGACCAAGCAGAGAAGCTGGCTATGGTTCTGCACACAGGTGCATCTCAAAAGAAAAAGAAAAAACAAAGAATAATAAGTTGGAAGTTGCACTTGATGAGATCATAGAAATAACAAAGTGTGATCCAACTACTTTAGATTTTGAATCAATCCAAGAATATGGATAAATTTGTCAAAGGAAAGCTTTGCAAGAAAATCTTAAGAAGGAGCATCGAGACTCCTTAGTACTGGAAACCACAAGCGATATCTTAAACCAGATAGTTTCCAACATTGATCTTGATCATAATGCACCTATCCTAGATCAAATTGTTGTTCTCACCAATGTCATAACAACATAGAATGTGGATGCAAAAAAGGCGATTGAGGAATGAGCAGGACAGAAGATCCAATATAAACTGACAAAAAAGATCAGCCAAGAAGTGGCAGAGAAAAAGGTAATGCTTTTAGAACTAGCAAATGAATTGGATCCAATCATTACTGAAGATATTTCCTTAATACAAAAATTGTGCACTTTGGATAAATTCACTAAGGACAATAGTGAAAAGATAGCAAAGCTAAACTTAGATCTAAATACCAGTGCACAAGGTCTAACCAAAGATGACAATGCAATTAAATTGCATTATGAGAAGATAATAGAGATAAAAAGGTTGAGGCAAGAACTTTGGGAAGTAGAATCAAAATTCAGAGAAGAGGTTACCGAGCTATAGGCTCAACTTTTACCAAACTTCATACTTCTGCAACAACACACAAGTTTGGCAAAATGGCTAATTGCCACCCCCAAGATGTCTGTAGCAGACATCATCTATGACATGCATGCCAGGATAACACTAGAGAAAATGGCTATTAAGCATCTAAAGGAGAAATGGGAGAATATGATGGAAGATATGAAGACCTCTCACTCTCATATTTTTTATAAGTTATGGGTATACACCTTTTCCCTTACTATCAAAAAAGGGGGGAAATGATATGTACAATAGGGGAGAATGATATGTACAGTACGTATAGAAAAGACAAGGTGAAAAAGAAGAAATAGTATAAAGACAAGTGTACATACACATATACTATACTATACCAGCATATGCATAGGGGGAGTCATGAAATGACTAAGTAATATACATGGTGTACATACTATAAATTGTACACATTTTTAGTATTTTACACATATCAGTTTTTGATACTAATGTCAAAGGGGGAGATTGATGACATAAGTTTTGTCATTAGTATGCAAAGAGAAACAATTTTTGAATCATCGGTTACACTACACCAAAAGACAGGTTTCAGTTCTTACCAAAAGTGCCAAGTATAGAGAAACCCAACGACACAGTTTAACAGTGAAAACTGACAGTGCAACCTGAACATGATACAGAGAAACCCGACAAGAAGGTCACACTATAACTGAAAAAGTAGAAAAGAGAGGAACCCGACAGATAGTTCACAGAAGGAACATCGAAAGACTTTCAGAGCAACCCAAGCATTAGACATCAAAAGTCAGTTATATCCCAAGAAATGTGGATCTAACTTCCACGTTAGATAAAATAGTTATATTCTATATTTAGAGTTTTGATTTGATTTAAAACCATTTCTTGAGGGACAAGAAACATTATTGTAATTGTTTTAATCAGTCTAACTTATTAAAAACATGCAAACTAGGAGATCAAGGTCAAGTTGTAAACCTTTGATCATAGAGTTAAGTTTGTAATACGTGAAACTAAAAAGGTCAAATCTATTGTATAAATAGATGTGTAGTCATTCATTTGGAGTGGATGTGAGTATGATAGTATCCAAGGAGCACATCTATGGATCAGACTAAGATTTTCAAGAAGCATAACATCAAAAGATAAATTTGGTTATCAAGAACCAAGAATCAAGGCTACCAAGCAACAAAGGTATTAATCAATCACATTAGGTGATACTCTGTATATGTAATTTAAATGTATCTATAATCAAAAATTGAAGATTGCATATACTCAGGTCAATGAGTATTTTTATCTACATCCTAACAAGTGTATAAAATAGAAGAAATGCTTTCAAGAAAGGTGGATTTAACAATCCTATTGTAAATCTCTTAACCGAGTGCACACTGAATAGTGTTGCTAAAGCTCTTAACAGAGTAGACCTTAACCAGTCTCCACATAATACTCCTAACAGGGTAGATCATCAGAAGTGATCAAATTGTAAGCCTTAACTGGCCCCTTCCAAACTGTAGATAGTGAAGTTTTTATGGGTGCCATCTCCACCTCAATTTTTACCTTCTAACAGGGGTTTTCTGCGTTACCATATATTGTGTTATGTGTCTATACTTTTCATGAGTATTTATATGAATGTCTACATACAATTAAGATTATGAATTGATATCACATGCATGAAGAAAGAACAGCAAATATGATCGGTAAAGAAAATATTTGATTACATAAGGTTAAAGGTTAATCAACTAAAAGTTTAAGAGGTACTAATTCACCCTCCCCTCTCAGTACATACTTACCATTATTTAAAATAGTTTGGTGAGGTGAGACCAATACAAGTTATAGTGTAAACACGATCGGTTCCATAAAGGTCATTGTTGAGGTATTCAAAAGGCACTTCATAGAATTCCTCCTCAGGGTCATCAAATTTGGAAGAATCTTGTGGGTAATTTGGAGTGGTTACCTTGGTCTTTGAGTGATATATAAGTCCCCTATTGTGATAGTAATCTCTTTGGTTGATTGGTTCTTTGATTCATTATTCTTGTGCCCCCAAGCATATCCCATGGTATTTCCTATTCTCTACTATAGGGTATGATTTGGGGTACTTCTCCTTATGAATATTAGAAGGTTTTTCCTTTTCCTCTTTGTATAACCAGGATAAAACATCTTCTTCTATGTTCTCCTCATCAAGGGGTCCCCATTACTCAAATTTGGTATAATTGCATTGAATAATAGCTTTATTATCTTTCGGGAAAATGGGGAAGCGTCGACCATATGATTTAGTTGAAAAAGGGAACTGACCCACATAAAATGCATTTTGAATGTTATGCTCTCCACAACCTTTCTCAACAATCTTTACTTGGTCATTTGAGTGAGTGGATTTTGAAGTGAAGGCCTCAGTAGATGATATTTTGGAAATGGAGGGTTTGGTGAGGTCATTTAATGGACAAAGATTTGTTTATTTTCCTTCAAGAATATTGCAATGGTGGAAGGGCTTGGGGTCATTGGGAATAGTAACTTATCTACCATTATGAGCAGATTTATAGTCAACTAGGGAGGATCTATGGTCGAGCGAGGAGGATGTTATATGGAAGGTCAAGATCAAGGGCATGGAAGGTGGTTTCAATTAGTGTTGGACCCATTTAAAGAGGAAGTGTGATAACCCATTTGGATTCATATTCTTTGTCATCATATTCTTTCATAGTAATTTTCTTTAATGGATCTTTACCCTCATCAGGGTATCCTAGTTCTTTTATTAATCTTAATGTACAAAGGTTCAAACTAGATCCACCATCTATTAGGACTCTCTTAATTTTGTAGCAGTGGAAAATGACTTCAATGTACAATGGATTATTATTGTTTGGATTAGGGGCACAAATTTCTTTGTAGGTGAAGACCAAATGGTGTTGTACAGTGAGGTTCAAAATCATGGCTTGAAACTCCAAGACATCAATGTTGTCGGGAATGTAGGATTCAAGGAGAGCTTTCTCAAGAATTTCTTGATGAACAGAGGATGTGTAGAGAAGCTCAAGGATGGATATTTGTAAAAGAGTCTTCCCAAGGTGATCAATGAGGCTATATCATGATGTGAGGTGAGTTTATGTGAATGGAGAAGAAGGAGGAGGAGTTTCTTGGACAGTAATTCTTCCTTGTTAGGTGGTGGCATTGAAACTAGATCCCTTAACTATGATAGTGTTTACATGGGTGTTAGATTCTTCAATCTAATCATGTAAAGAGTTAAATCCTAGTATGGTATTGGTGGTTTAGTTTTATAGGATGACTTTGGATGATGAGGCTTTGAATTTTCCATGCTTATCAAAATGAGTGTTATAGATCTTGAGTTGGGCGTTAGTGGATGATGGATTGTGTCTCTCAATTTCTATTTTGTCATAGTTTATAAGGTTTTCAATGATTTTTTTAAGCTTCATACATTTCTTGGTGTTGTGACACTTAATATGATGGTATTCATTGTATTCATTGTGATTGTACCAAGTGGTCTTGGGTTGATTTTCATCATAAGGTTTTGTGACATGACATACCATCATATTATATTCGATAAGGTGATGGAAAATAATGTCAAGGGAATCTACAAGTGGAGTGTAGTGATGGTGTTGGCTGGTATTGGTATTGTCTTAATTGGTAATGGTATTGTAATGAGGGATGATGAAATTATTAGGTAGATTACGATTGGGTTGTGATTGTTGTCGATATTTTTTATTATGATTCTGTTGATTAGGATGATTATTTTGGTTAGATGGTGCTTGAAAATTTTGGACATGTTTAGAATCAATTTCACCATAATTGAAAATATTTTTGTTATTGGCCCAAAACTTTGGTTTATCATGAGATGATGATGGGCGATCGTCCTTACTATTATGCTTGATTATTCCTTGTTGAAGGAGACCCTCTTCAATATTTTTCCCTTTCTTGAAAACCATATTGAAATATTAGACACAATCCATTCGCATGTAAAATGACTTTTTTGGTACAAGATTGTGGATGAAGATATTGATCAAGTGTTGTTCATGAATGGGTCAATGGAATTTGTTAGCAAGGTGTCTCCATCGTTGCAAGAAATTGTGGAAAGTCTCCCCATTGCATTGTTTGGCGTTACAAAAATCACCCAAGGATACTTGATGTTAAATATTGTAAGAGTATTGTGTAATGAAATTCTCTATAAGGTATGCAAATGTAGAGATCCTTCCTTGTGGCAAGCTCATAAAACCTTTCGAAGGTGGGGCCTCCTAAACTTTGATAAAATAGTCTTTTGAGGTAGTTTTAGTTCCAGGATACCTCTTGGAAAGCAACATAGAACTCCTCAAGGTGATGAATATGATAATTTTCCCCCTTGTATTTTTAAAATTTAGGGATTTGAAAATTTGGGTGGAACGTGTTAGCACTATCAAAATTTTATGATTACCATGTTGAAATTTTCCTAAAGCATGCAAGCACCTTGTTGCACCTATAGAAAATGATTGAATACCTTGTGATTTTAATGAGTGGCCACCTTGTAGGTATGTTCCCCTCTTTTCATTTAGCTCGTTTATCCATTTGTAGCCCCGTGCTTATAGATTTAGTGGTTTTGTAGAGTGTTTCTTTGAGGTTTGCCACAAAAAACCAAATTACCAAGGGTTTTGTGGTCTCATTTTTTGTGTCAAGAATCTACTAGAGATATCAAGGATAGATTTACTCTAGTCAGGGAGCTTCCATGCAGGTCTACAACTAGGAATCAAAGGTTGAACGGTTTCCCTATCTGCACAATTTTATTTAAGGAAATACTTTGAGGTATTTATCCCACATTGGTCATGTTGATAGTAACTTAATATTTTTAAGTCCCAACGCATAAGTATGAAGTTCCAAAAAGGCATGCACCTTTTGGCAAGTGGTTCACGAGCACGCGGTTAAGTGGTGAATAGTTGGCGACCATCATGAAGAAATTTTATGGGCTCGTGATCAGGTCAGATAGATAGGTGGCACATTTCTACAATCTGCAAAGAAGAGTGATGAGGAAAAAGAGAAGGTATCCTAAAATAAAGGCTTGAAGGTGAAATTTTCAAAAATCAAGCAGCGAGACAGACATGTGGGTAGGCCGCCAGGTGGCGGGTTCTCATGATTTTGCAATCCAAGTGACTAGGAGTGAGAAACTTCATGGGATCATGATAGTGTAACATATGGAAGGGTCAGTCGAGTGTATAGGTGATGTGGCAGAGGTTCTAGTGAACCAAGTGTTGCCAGGTTGCATAGATAGCGAGGAAGGCAGTAAGGCTAGGGTGGATAGGTGGCGTCCTCCTGTGATCTCACAAAGGGAAGTGACATAGAGAGAGAATGGCCACAGGATCGCAAGCTTTTGATGTGTGTCTACGATGGAAAGATGAAGGAAATGAAGTGGTGGGCCTAGGGGTGATAGGTGTTGAGTTCTCATGGTCTCGCAAAGAAGGATAATTAGGAAAGAGAATTTATGCGGGATCATGATAGTGTGATGCGTGGTAGGGAGGTAGATCAAAGAGAGGCTAACTAGTACTCCTAAGAGTTATTGTGTTGTCATTAGCTTTGTCAAAGTCATATTGGTCATATAAGGCAATTGGTGAAAGAAAAATGAGTCACACTGAGTCAGCCGGTAAAGCAAAGTGTAGTCGGTAAAGGAAAAAGAGTCAAGCACCGAGCTAGAATGAAACATGTTACCGAGTAACATAGAGATGACATATCAATTCATAACAGATACATTGAATCTAGACACTAAGCAGAAAATGTTTTACATAATTCAAGGTGAGATTTAGTTAGAGCATTGGGAATATAAACATAGGATTGCACATGATCAAAAGGTAGTGTATCATCTTAAAATGGAAGCACTTCCATGTTAAGAAAATTTATCCCTCCTTAGGGGATTTTTTTTACCACCATAATATTGTCCCCTCCTTTCTGCATCATCTCCTACTTCTGTGTCTGTTTAGGACCCTGATTGGGCCTCTCTGGGCACCTTCTACCCCACCTGGCACAATTTCCAGGGGTTCTGACCCCCTAGGCCAGGGTTGAACTCAACCTTGACCTAGGTTAGGGTCGATCTCAACCTTGACCTGGGTCCCCCTTCCAAATCTGGAAGTTTGTCGGCTGTCGGGGATCTTCATAAATTCATTTTCCCGCTTCTGGGTTGGCTGTTTTGGGTTCTGAAGAGGCAAATCCTAAATTGTATTTAATATAGGTCCTCTTCTATTGGCATGGGTGTAATTATAATTTAATTCTCCTATTTCATCCTCCTTAAAAGATTGTGCCCTAATTTTATATAAAAGGAAGCCTTTCTCTCTCATTTTCTCTAAGTGATACAATAAGCGACATTGAGTAAAAAAGAAGTCTTCAAAAGTGCAAAAAGGTTCAAGCATCCATTGTTCTACATGTTCTCAAGCTTTCAAGGTGTTCAATTCTTTCTCTCAAGCATTCAAGTTCTCCATTGAAGATCAATGATTCAAGCTTTCAAGCCTTTGAAGGGATTAGGTTCAAACATGCAAGATTCATCATTCAAACCCTGGATCTAGGTAGTGGGATCTTCCTTCAAGATCCTTTGTGTATCCTCAAACACTCATTTATTCTCTTCAAGGTGGATTTCAAGCATACAATCATGGAGGTTTATGGTTTCTATTGAGTCCAAGCTTTCATATTTACATACTTGCTGCATTTGAATTACAATTGCATATCCATTGAATATCATAGCTTCATTATTAGATTCAATTCTACTACTTGCTAGCATTATATACTTTATTGATTTCAAGGTTAATTCCTAAATTAGGGTTTGACTAAGGCAAACCCCTCCCCCCAAAAAAACAAATCTCTTTTTCTTGTAGGTACAGGTTCAGGATTGAATATTTGAGCTCAGATCTGGATACCCTTTTAAGCAAACTATCGGGATCCGTGAATAGATTTTCTGTCAGATTTGTGCAGGTTAGGGTCAAGATTATTGTGTTAGCGGTGAGATTATTGGGTCAAGGTTGAACTTTTTTAGAAGACGGTGTCGGATCAGAAAAATATTTATGGGTTTTTTTTGTCTCTGTGTTTCCTTTCTGGATCATACTTAAGATTTTCCGGAAACAAAGTACAAACCCTAGAAAATAACATTCTTTGATCTAAAATTATTTAAGGTTAGTACTTCCTCTCATCCTTTTCAATTACTATCATATATCATATTTCCTTAATAATAAAACAAAATTTAAGATCTTCTTCCTTTCCTCATTTCCAAATGATTGATTCACTTGTGCTTTGATCCTTCTTTTGGGTTAATCAATTTGGATCTTTCATTTGTGCACTTGGGGATAAAAGAGGAACATCATATCTTCCTTCCCCCTATATTCTTAATCACACTACAATAACACATTCAAATCATAAATTAAATGTAAAGGTTAAGGAAATATAAAATCTACAAAACCAAATCAATCCCCAATCAATTTTTCCCCCTTTACAAGTAGATTCACCAATGAAAAATAAAAGGAATAATATATTGGCAATGAAACCAATTCTTGCACCGCTTAACCTCCACCATTGAAGGAGAAGGATCTAGAAAAATTCCACCGCCTCTAGGTCAAATAAAAAGGTATAGATTGAGAAGAATGAGAGAGAGACAAAGACATAGAGACAAACAGACAGACAAATAGAGTGAAGGAAACATTTGCATAGATTGAGTGAATGGTGCAGAAGAATGCGAATAAGACATAACTAATGTGATATTGATGAACAACCAAGTATAGAGCAGTTAAAGTAGAACAATTAAGATGAATAAGTTTGATGTTACTATTGTCAATCAGGATTGCGCCTATAGCTGGATGCAGAATCTAGCCATCTTGTTGAAACATAGAAACATTCTATTTGGTGGATGAGAGAATGAATCTCCAGATTCTAGGTCAGTTCCTATTGGATTTGGGATATCACCTAATACTGACTTTTATGGTTTTGGTAAAAGGGAGAAAGATAACTGGAAAGAAAAATGAATAACTAACTAAAAAGGGTGATACACCAAATGGATTCATATTTATCAGAATTGAAAGCATGTACCTACAAGACACACATTACTAAATTTTGTAATGATTTTCACTTCTCAACACCTAGGATGGTTTAAAATCCACTATTAGGGTTTGGTGCCACTAATGGTAGAAATTCAACCAGCAAACATGTAAATTCTGCAAACGGCTAATTCTTTATAACTTAGAATAGGAATTTAAATCAATTCACTAATCTATGCTCGAAAGGGATAAACACTTAAATGCAGAAAAACTTAAAAGGACTGATGACATAACTCAGAATAGATATGTGAATAATAAGGCCAGCTTTATTATCTTCAAAATTGGTTACAAAATACAAGAAAAAGTGCAAAGGAATGATATGTTCACTAATACAACTTATCTCTCCAATTCTGAGCCCCTAATACTAAATAAGAAGTTTGAATATATAGCCTCTAAGGCTAATTTCAAAAAATGAAATCCTCCCCCCAAAAAAGGTCTCCTAAATAGACAGTTGCCCTGATTTTTAGGTCCAAATAATGATTAAAAAAATATAGCTTCTAAAAATCCCTCCATGATTTCAAAATCCCCAATTTTAAGACATAAGTCATGCCTAAAATCTAGCCCTAACCTTAGCCCCTAAAGTTGGTGCATAAAAGATTTACATATTTTTTACATAATTTACCAACTTATTTAAAATAAATTACATAAACCACCCAAATTTGACCCAAATGTATAAACCCCAATTTTAAGACATAAGTTACCTAAATCCATAACCGACACCATAGTTTTAAAAAACCCTAACACGACAGCTTATGTCTAAACTTACCCAAACTCGACATCAAACTTCATGGTCAACATGAACCATAAAATATTAGTGACATATCATGTGATGATGATGTCATGGCACTTGCAGTGGTGTTGGCGTGCACTGTGGCTGATGGGGTCTTTACTCATTATGCATTGTGGACTCCAAAGTTTTATCAAATTTGAACTTTAGGTATTCTCGCACTTCAATTGCATTTTGGGGCTTTGAGGAAAACTTAGGGTTTTTTGGTTTGGTGCCACCATGTCTGCACTCAGACTATAAATCTTTGTTGATTATTGTTATTGGATTCTTTGCATGAGGCTTGGGCTTGATTATGATTTTGATACTCATCTCTATGATTGTCGTCATGCTGAATGTAACTCGGCCTCTACTGGAAGTGTTTATTTGTAAAATATCGGGCTCTTTATTTAAGAATGGAGTCATCTTCTCTTTTAGGTCACTTCATGTTAACTGGAACTCGGGTTCCACTGAGAGTTGGAGTCGGCCTCCTTCATATCTGCATTTTCTATTGGAGTTTACATTGTTTGTGAGGAGCTTGGGCTCCACTTCATACCGCAGCTTTAATGTGAACCTGGAGTTTCTTCTTTAAGAGATCAGGCTCTCCTCTGCATGCCATAATAAATTGCGCCCTCCATGCATCTCTCTGTTGAACTTGGGCTTCAACCATAGTTATTTCCGCTTCTATTGTAACTTTTAGTTTGAACTCGGCCTCCATTGTTTGCAGTCAACTCGACCTCCATTTGCTTTGAAGTCTTGAGCTAACCACTATAAGCTTGGACTCTGTCTGAGATGTGGTTGAAATATGTAGAGTTGTCTTTTATTAACTTGGTCTTGAAGCTTGGCATATTTCAGCCACATCTTCAGACTTATTCCAAGCTCATAGTGTATAAAATAACTCAACCTTCCTGCACTTTAATACCCAGATAAGTAATACTTACTCTTTCTGTTATCTTTTCCTTTCATATGCAAAATAGAATTTATTTTTGGGTCGCCATGCTGTAACCTTTCAAGGTTTTTGGGTTTTAATGGTTTACATATTTGTTGGGCTCTAAAAGATTTACATATTTCCAGCAACAAAATAGGGTTTTTGTTTACTCTTTCTGTCGACTCCTTCATTGTAGCATAAAAACAAGCTCTACTTTGTCTTATGTTCTGTAGCTTTAATGTTGATCAAATTGAGATACCCATATGGCCATTTCTGCATATCTAGATGTAAACTTTGAAAAATGCATCCAAACTGTCAGTCTCACTGAGATATTGTCTTTTATCGGCTGTAAACTCTATTTAATGTTTTCTTTTAAAAAACATGACAACATTGTTGAATTAAAACAAATCCTCTTTTTGTTGAAGTCAAACTCTGTATCCTTTGAGCTGCGAAAACATTCATGTATTTAACCTGCATAAAATGTAACTCTAGTTTCTTCATTTAATGTTTTCTTTTAAAAAACACGACCACATTGTCATAAGTATTAACACATCTTCTTTCTGTTTGAGGAAAAATAAACATTTCTTATTTGAGAAACATTCAATGTTTGATTAAAGCATGATCATGAAAACATAAAACACTTATGTCTGCTGGTGAAACCGTGGATATTTCGTGAACTAAACTACAGTTATTATATGTTGATTTGCAATAAAATCAATCCACAGTCACTTGTGATTTTGTTTAGTCTATGACTATCTGAACATTTCTTTATGACTATCTAAACACTTCTTTAGAATATACAGCCTCTATGCAAGAAGTAATGTAAAAATACACTATTATGCAATTTAATATGAACCATTACCCATGGGGTTCGAGCACAGGATCGCGACTCTTGTGGGAGATGTTCATAACATGAAACTCATTATGCACCTCTTGCCTTCTTGACTATATCTACTACATGCATTGAACTCAAAATATGAACATTGTTATGACAGCATTACTTAGCTGATGACCACCCATCACACTACATTTCAACACACTAGAATAAAATTGTTTGCCTAATACCCTGCAAAATTGTAACTCAGGTTTGACCAGTGAAACACATAGATACTATACTTAACTTCATTTTTTGAAATCATGAATTACCACAACACCATTTGATTCTTTAGTTGATTCAAAGCCATAACATGAATACACTTTGTCTTGCTCCATTCTTATGATCATATGCATAAATAGATATCAATATTAATGTGCATATCCCTTTTCTTTTAAGAGCATTAACACATCTTCTTTTTGTTTGCCTCTTTTAAAATGAATAAATGTTGTACTCTGAAAATATATGGCAGAACTGTTCAATTTCAATCCTGAACACTTAATAGTGCCAAACTTTTCCTTTTGAAATTCATTTCATATGTGAATACTTATGCCTATGCATTCATCACTTAGATGCCAACTATTATGACCTAGCATCTTTTATAACAAGTTATGACTCTTCTTTACTTGAACATATGATGTCAATTGATCACTATGGCATCTTCTATAGCTGAATATATCATTGTTGACTCCACCTTTTGCATATGCTTATTCTCTTCTACACATACATCACTTATAACAGTAATACTAATATTTCATTTTGTATATGCGTATTGTTATAAAAAGGATATCACTGCTTTCTTTTCCCATAGCTTTTATTCAGAGATGATAATGTTCATAATAGTATTGAGATAAAGTAATTATGTGATGTCAATAATATATAACCATGTGTATACAATCTCCATTTTTTATAGCAATACAGTTAGATCTTTTACATATGCATTCTAATCTGTAACGACATTAGGGTTCTCTATTTTTCTAAATTATCTTAGTGCATTGTTTCAAAACAACATTACATAGTATCCCATGCTTGCTTTGTACAGTGATAAGGTGCAGTGTTACCTCATTTAATCTGCAAGCTGCTCCCTACCAGCTGTAACACTTCTCAATTAGCAACATGTATCTTTATTGCATCATTCTTCTCATATGCATCTCTTAGCACTGTATTGCCATTATGTATTGTATCTTCCTTTCTTTCTAAACTTATGAATTCTTGCATCCTTAATCCAGTGAAGTTCGAGCACGGGCTCGTAACACCCACTATATTCCCTTTTTCTCTTCTACAACTTGGGAACTCTTGCATTATTTTTCTTTCTGTATTTTCAGTTTTATTTTTCTCTTGCTTGCACACACCACTTACAACACATGTTAGATTAGTAGGTACAATCAGTTAATCAATATTTTTATGTAAATTTCATGTGAAATGGCATTTATTATGAATGTTTGTTTTCTGGTTGGTTTTACTAACCTAATGTGTGAATAATCTAAAAAGGGTTTCTCGAGTACAAGACCCAAATCCCTTTGATTCAGATTTTTTGTTCTTCTAAATGGCAACTTTTGAACAATGCAGGATAACAACAATATGCAATAAAAGGCTTCATAAAATTATGTCCCTTTAATACTTTATTTAGTTATTGTAGATATATACCTTGTTATTGCATTGTTGTTTACATAATGTATAGCTCTGAAAGTGTGATTGTAGCATGTTATTTTAGGGATTTATGCATTGTTTAGATCCAACTTGGATCTAACTATCTTCTCTCTCCATGATGCAGGATAAACCAGAAGAAGACCTAAAATGAGACAAGAATGCAAAGCTAATAAAAAGATTTGGGTAGGGACACAAAGACATGCAAATTTAGATGACCAGTTACCAGAATGCAGAAGACCTCTCCAAGGCAATGCTTAGATCCTTAAATCTTCTAATGCTCCTTTATTACTGTTAGCATTGTACATCTTCTCTATGTTTATAATTAAAAGATGTAACCCATGATGGAATACTTGTTTATTACATTCACTTTGAATGTTCAATGTAATGATCAATTATGAAATTGAAAATTTAAATATGATCAATACTTAGAACATTATCGGTGTTAACTTGAATGCAAAAGCAATGTATTTTTGTCTTCAATATCTGAATAGATGTACCTTCATGCAATTTTTTTTATGTTTATAGTTGCAATGATGCATTTGTACTTTTTCTTCTCAATTCAAGAAATTCTTCTCTTAGGACAGCAACTATCAAATCCATAATTCAATGTAAAACAATTATCAATTTACCAATTTAGTGTGTAACTAAAATGATAACATTTTCTAGATACCTCTTAGGGGTGTTTACCTTCTAAAGAAAATCAAACCAGTTGCATTTTTCTTATCCATTGGGCCAGATTCTTCAACCTTTAGGAACAATTGAACTTCTCAAACTGAAAACCAACTGAAAACTAAAACTTGTGTTGATCAGCACTTAGAGAAAACAAAAACTATCCATGAACAAAGGCCTACACTTCATCATTGTTGTCTAAACCTATGTTTATGATGTGATACAGCAGAATTTTTCCATGTTTCATATGATGGACATAATTTAGATGATGACGATGCTATCTAGAAATAGAAACAAACTAAACTCAAAGGCAGAATGAGCTTGAACAATAACCTTGGTTGCATGGTATAGGTGTGGACATGATGCATATGATATGGGACGCAGAAATTATCCATGTCTCATATGATGGGTATGATTTTCATTACACATATCATGTGATTGATCTTGTTGTTTCTATTCATTCTAACCTTCAAAACTGCAAAGCAAACTATCTGAAAAACAACTTCTCTTCCCACCATGATCATGTTATTTATATATGAATTATATTCATAACCAGGAATCCCAATGGATTCTTGATTATGCGTGGTGTGTATCTTCTTGATTTGACCATTGTGGGAATAGAAGTACTAACTACAACTAACTGAAAGGAAACTCACTATGTGCAAAGCACTTATTCACACCAAACTAACATCAAAAGCAACGCTTGAGGTGGATCTCTTTGACTGGGATTGGAAATTATTATCCTTCCATATTTGAGAGCTAAAAAGTGTTATGGGCCTTGCATCCTATAATCACAAATGGACCATCCCAAATGACATCAAATTTTGAGTGCTTACCAGGTCTACTTTTCATCTCATCCCATTTCAGAACCAAATCACCTTCTTGAAAGACTCTTGCGATAGATTTTCTATCAAATGTCTTCTTCATTTGAACATGATGTTCTTCCAACTTCTAGAAGGATTCTCTCCTAATCTCTTCTAACTCTATCAATTTAGCCAACCTTACCTCCATAGGCTGCTAGTCCAGCAGGTCTAATTCCTTGATCAGGCTCAAACTTAGCAACACTACTGAAATTGGAAACCTTGCCTCTCTTCCATAAACCAACTTGTAAGGTGAGTTACTTGTTGAGCATTTTGGAGTGATTCTATCAGCCCACAATTTTTGCTTTAACTTGCTACTCCAAGCTGGTTGTCTTCAATAGTCCTCTTGATGATACAAATTAGATTTTTATTTGTTGATTCAGCTTATCCATTACCTTGTGGGTAATAATTAGATGAGGTACTAAGATAAACATTATTCTTTACTGCCCAATCTGAAATTCTTGTGCCCAAAAAGGCCAAAGAAATATCATAAACAAAGGATTCAGGTGCTCCGAACCTTGCAATCAGATCTTCATAAAAAATCAGAACTAAAGTTTCATTTGCATCCTCTAATGCAACAGCTTCAGTCCACTCAGTAAAATAATATGTTGCTGTCAATATATATCTATGACCTGAACTTGATGATGGGTTTATAGGACCAATAAAATCTAGGCCCCACTTGACAAAAGGTTGTTCAACCTGAATTGGATTAAGAGGTAAAGCTGCTAACCTTTGCTTATTTGAGAAAACAACACACTTCAAACACCTTCTCACCCAAATGAAGGCATCTTTGTATAGGATTGGCCAAAAATAGCCAGCCTTCATTATCTTTAATGTTGTAGTCCTTGCTGCAAAATGGCCACCTGTTGGTTCATCATGGAATTCTTCTAGAACATTATTAATTTGATCTCCACTGATGCATCTCAGCAATACACCGTTATAAACCCTCATGTACAGTACATTATTCAGAAAACAATAAGGAATGGATTACAATCTAAAGTACCTTCTTTTTTATCTTTCCAAACCTTCAGGATAGTGTTCTGTTTGCAAGAAATCAACCATTTATTTCACCCAATCATTTTGCAAATCTAGGACAGCAACTTGTTCATTGTCTTCTAAATCCAAGACAACTTTGGAATCATCTTTTGGAATTCTATCTCCATTTCCAGCAAGTTGTTCACATAAACCCTTCCCTCTTACCAGCTTGGTAACTTTAATTTCAATGTCATATTCCATTGCCTTTATGATCCAGCCAGCTCTTTTGGTGTTGAAGTCTTTATTTAGCAAAAACTCCTTGACAAAAGGATGTGCAACCATCAAATTTATCTTATTGTTAGAAAGCATATGTCTGAATTTCTTCAGACTTCTAATTACAGCAAGTACATGATTTTCAACAAATGAATAATGCAGTTCATAGTCCTTAAGTCCTTGACTGAAAAAGGTTATTGGCTGCTCACAACCTATGTCATCTTTCTGAACTAACATGGCAGCAATACTATCAACATTTCCATATGCATAAAAAATGAAATCCTTTGAGAAATCAGGATTTAACAAGGTAGGGGCAGTAGCTAATGCTTCCTTAATCAATTCAAAATTGATTTTTCCTTCTTTGGTCCATTTGAAGGCAATATTTTTATTAAGCATGGTTGTTAATGGCATTAGTAATCCAGCAATATCTGGAATGAATCTTCTAACAAAGTTGATTCTTCCCAAGAAACTTTGAAGGCCCTTTTTATGAAGAGGAAGTGGTAAGGAAAGGATAGCACTTACTCTTTAGGGTTCAATAGTGATATCCTCCTTTGAAACATTAAATCCCAGCAGTTTGCCTTCATGGACAGCAAATATACTTTTCTTGGGATTTAAAGAAATATCATATTCCCTGCATCTCTCAAAGATAACTCTTAAATTTTGAAAATGCTCTGATGCATTCTTTGAGAAAATAGTTATATCATCCAAATAAACAAGTACAAACTTGTACATCAAATTTATGAAGGCCTTATCCATAGCCTTCTGAAAGGTAGAACGTACATTAGATAAAACAAATGGCATCTTTTGCTAAGTCATAGTTCCCCATTTGGTTGTAAATGTTGTTTTAGAATTGTTCTGAACCTGAAACAACCTACAAGATTTGTTCCATTGAAGGTAAAGGATGTCTATCCTTTAATGAATCTCTGTTCAAGTCACAAAAATCAACACATAATCTGATTTCTCCATTCTTTTTCCTAACAGGAACCAGATTAGACACCCGTGAAGTATGTTTGATTGGGAAAATGGTATTGCTCTCAATTAGCTTATTTAATTCTTTAATCATGAGAGGCTCTAGTTTTGGATTTATTGGCCTCTATTTTTTCCTAACTGGCTTTGCTCTTGGTTCTAATTCAATTGTGTGCTAGGAAATATTAGGATCAAATCCTTTCAAATCTGAATAACTCCAAGCAATAATATCATGAAATTCATTGCATAAGTTGACAAAGGTTTGACGCTCTTCAAGTGTACATACCTTTCCAATTTTCAGCACTTTATCCTTTGCAACACCAATTTCCTCATAATGTTCCTCTTTTATCTCTAAGCTAGATTTATCCTTTTTAAATTGATCATTAGTACCAAACATAGATTCTAAGGTCACGAGACCTTTGGGCATCTTATTTGTCCTCAATTGAATGATTTTTTCTTTGTATTGCTCCTGCAATCTTTGCTGGTTTGGTTGTGCAAACTTAGCTTCCTCTCTTAAAAAGTTAACAATATGCTAGTCAAATTCAAAAACTTGCCAACAATCAGCATTGTTAGGGACAGCAGGTCTAACAATTACTTTAACATAATTAAGCCCTTTACTATTGTTGATTTCAATTGGGATATCATATTGGGCTCCAATAGAAGCAAGCCTATCAGTATGTTTGTTCTTATTTCTAGGAATAGATTGTAGATTAAAAGCTTCAAAACCTTCAATCAAATCCCATACGACATGCTTGTATTTTTTTAATAAATCACTATTCGTTGCATGTACATTCCTAACTTGATTCACAATTAATTCTAAATCACCATAAACTTGCAAACAACTAACACCTCTTTTAATCTGAAAGAAGCATAATACCTTTCATTTTCTGGTGAAACCAGCATACAACCTCCTCCTGAACCTATTTTGTTGCGTGAACCATCAAAAAATAGCTTCCAAATAGCATTAGATTGTTGTTCTGGATCTAAATCTGCACTTCTTAAAATAGCTGGAAGAAAATCATAAACTTCATGGATAACATAGTTACCCAAACTTGGCTCCTCAATTTGTTCATCTGAAATTCTTAAATTTTCAATTGCCCAATCATCTAACAACACATTAGGAAACCTACTTATTTGTGTTTGAGCTTCAAAAACATTAGGTATTTCCTCTTGATCAAATGATATAATTGCTTATTCATTTCCATCACTAGAAAAATATTGTTCAACACATAATTTTGCAATTGGTTCTGAGGGTATAGTAACCTTAGTATCGTACCTTGTGAAGAAAAGCATGTGACTCCAATCTGCTGATAGATAACCTCCTATCTTGGCAGTAAATTCTCTTGACAAGCATATAGAGAAGTTAGGAGGCAAATCTATAATGTACACATCCATAAGAACTGAAAAAATAGGACAAGCATGCAACGTTAAATCAAGATCCCTTATAACTCCTACACTTGCAACTGTTGTCTCATCTAATTGGACTACTCCTCTTTCAAGTGGCTCATACTTGAGGCCTAGCTGGTCTACAATTTTCTTTGGCATAACCGAGCTAGTAGCACCAGAATCAATCATGCAATTGAGAACTAGGTGTTTTCCTATAATGACAGTGACATAAAATGGAGGAGGTTTGATCAACTTAGCTGATTGTTGGGGTGTACATGTACTTGCAGCAACTAAAACCTTAGGGTTCTACTGAGACAAAACTTCATCAGATAGTGTCAGTGCTTGTAATGCCTCTTGTAACATGTCCTTTTAGCCTGGAAGAACCAAAACATCCCACATGGACAAGGGAACATTTGTCTTCTTCAAATAATCAACAATATTGAAGATTTGAATACTAACCTTTTGGTGTTGTTTTAAAATAGCAGGTTCACTTGCTGTCTGAATTGACTATTATGCTCCTTTTTGAGCTTGTAATTGTTGCTTTGGCTGTTGTTGTACTACAGCAATAGGCTATTGTACTTTATCATTTGGTTGTTGATCATTTCTAGCCTTTACTTTTGACCTTGTTCCTGCTGCTATCGGTCTCCACACTTGATTAGGGTCAAAATTTGTTGCTAAAATAGCTTCATCATTATTGAAATTCACCAAAGACACATCACAATTACCTTGTGTTTGTGATTGATCATACTGTACCTCAGATTGACTATTAACCAGTTGTCCTTTTAGAACATCTTGTCTTCTAGCTTCAAGTGCATGAGGGCAATCCAGCCAATAGTGCCCATCATTGCATGTGTTGCACCATTCCGCTTCTTTCACATAATTAAATTGAGGAATTACTGTTAACTCCTTAGAAGTACTTGGAGTTGCATAATTATATGCTTGACCAACTCTTTGATTGTAACTTCTTTGCTTCCCTTGAGCTTGTATTGGCTGATTTGAACCGGAAGCTTGATTCAATGGCCTATTCTACTGGTAAGTAGCTTGTGGAGGCCTATTGTATTGGTCTTACTGCCTCTTCAGGTTCGTTATCTCATTGCCATAATTTTGCAAAGTTCTTAGAATGTTGTCATTTGTATCTTTTAGCTCCATAGTCCACTCCTTTATCTCCCTGATAAGAGCTGAAGCAACATGTTCCTCTGCTACAACCTGCATATTAAGTGTTGGCAATGGAGGAACAACAACAATAGGTGGTATGAAAACTGGTACAACTGGTTGCATCTCTGCACTTGGAGGTAATTTTCCAGCTTGTATCAAGTTGTTCTTAGCTCTAACAGCAATATCATAAGCATTTGGTAAGGTATTACCTCCCATAGACTGTATCATAAGCGTAATATCACTGTTAAATGCTTTTAAATAAAATAGAAATGCATAGTCATTAGATGACTTAACAAATCTTGTAATTCTGTCCCAAGTTTGTTGAAAATGAAAGTTGAAATCAGAAATATGCTCATTGATATTTCTCTTAATAGTAGTTAACTGTTCAACCAATGACAAATTATTTGATCTATCTTCAAACTTACTGATCAAAATAGTACCTAACTCATCCCATGTACCAATAGAGTTAACTGGCAAACTTCCAAACCAGACTAATGCTTTACCTTTAAGCGATGCCACTAATAGTTTTAATGCTACATCATCATGAGTAACCTGGTGTAATCCACATAAAGTAGCAATATATTTGATATGCTCAATTATTGAAATATGGTTCTCACCATTGAAATACGTCAAACCTTTTAATGTTGCTGGTGGAATGTCATGATGAACGGCAATTTGCAATGGGCTGCCAGCATCAAAGGCCACAAATGGAAAATTTTGAGCCATCTATACTGGTGGTACTTGCTTTTGAACTACAGTCTGCACTTGTTGTTGGAATACATATTGCAAAATAGATTTGTTAACTTGCGTTACCTTCCTTTAATATGTTTTCAATCCTGGGGTAGTAATGCCACTCGTGGATGCTACAACAGCGAACTGATCCTTTGATGATGCCTCAAAAATAGGTAATTCTGATCCAAAATTCTCAATAACACTTAAATCTTTGGGAAAAATAAAATCTTTAATAATTACCTCATGGCTTTAAGAAATGGCAGCTTGATCCTCGAAGATAGGATTTTCAAACAGTGAAAAATGAGACCCCAGCAAAGGGGCTCTTTCTCCTGTAGCTTGAGATGCTCTGATTCTTCTTGCTAATATGTTTCCTCTCCTACTGGGTTGTAATTCTTGATAAATGAATCCTTCACTGTTTGCTCTTATTGGAGTTCTTCTCATCAAGATAGATCTGCAACTGGATCTGCAACAAAACATTTAACCAGAGTCGCCAGGTGCTTCGTAAAATACCTTCAAAAAAGAAGAAATAATGTTGTACACACCAAAACAACAATAAGAAATAATATTCGAAAGAACTGTGTAGCAGTTCGGTCCCACCAGGCATCCCAAAAACTATTTTCAATCAGGATTGCGCCTATAGTTGGATGTAGAATCTATCTATCCTATTGAAACGTGGAAAGATTCTCTTTGGTGGATGAGAGAATGAATCTCTGGATTCTAGGCCAGTTCCTATTGGATTTGGGATATCACCTAATACTGACTTTTATGGTTTTGGGAAAAGGGAGAAGGATAACTGGAAATAAAAATGAATAACTAACTAAAAAGGGTGATACACCAAATGGATTTAGATTTATCAGAATTGAAATTTTGTACCTACAAGACACACATTACTAAATTTTGTAATGATTTTCACTTCTCAACACCTAGGATGGTTTAAAATCCACTATTAGGGTTTTGTGCCACTAATAGTAGGAATTCAACCAGCAAACACGTAATTTCTACTAAAGGTTAATTCTTTATAACTTAGAATAGGAATTTAGAGCAATTCACTAATCTATGCTTGAAAGGGATAAACACTAAATGCAGAAAAACTTGAAAGGATTGATGACAAAACTCAGAAAAGATATGTGAATAATAAGCCTAGCTTTATTATCTCCAGAATCTGCAAAATTGGTTATAAAATACAAGAAGTGGAAAGGAAGAATATGTTCACTAATACAACTTCTCTCTCCAATTCTGAACCCCTAATACTGAATAAGAAGTTTGAATATATAGCCTCTAAGGCCAATTTCAAAAAATAAAATCCTCCCCCCAAAAGGTCTCCTAAACAGATAGTTGCCCTGATTTTTAGGTCCAAATAATGATAAAAAAAATATATAGCTTCTAAAAATCCCTCCATGATTTCAAAATCCCCAATTTTAATACATAAGTCATGCCTAAAATCTAGCCCTAACCTTAGCCCCTAAAGTTGGTGCATAAAATATTTACATATTTTTTACATAATTTACCAAATTATTTAAAATAAATTACAAAAATACCCAAATGTATAAACACCAATTTTAAGACATAAGTTACCTAAATCCATAATCAACACCATAGTTTTAAAAAACCCTAACTCGACAGCTTATGTCTAAACTTACCCAAACTCGACATCAAACTCTATGGTCAACATGAACCATAAAATATTACTGACATATTATGTGATGATGATGTCATGGCACTTGCAGTGGTGTTGTCGTGTACTGTGGTTAACAGGTTCTTTACTCATTCTGCATTGTGAACTCCAAAGTTTTATCAAATTTGAACTTTAGGCATTCTCACACTTCAATTGCATTTTGTGGCTTTGAGGAAAACTTAGGGTTTTTGTTGTTTGGCATCGCCATGTCTGCACTCGGACTGTAACTCTTTGTTGATTATTGTTGCTAGATTCTTTGCATGAAGCTTGGGCTTGATTATGATTTCAATACTCATCTCTGTGATTGTCGCCATGCTGAATGTAACTCGGCCTCTAGTGGAAGTGTTTATTTGTAAAATATCGGGCTCTTTATTTAAGACTGGAGTCATCTTCTCTTCTGGGTCACTACATGTTAACTGGAACTTGGGTTCCACTAAGAGTTGGAGTCGGCCTCCTTCATATCTGCATTTTCTACTGGAGTTTACATTGTTTGTGAGGATCTCGGGCTCCACTTCATACCGCGGCTTTAATGTGAACCTAGAGTTTCTTCTTTAAGAGCTCGGGCTCTCCTCTCCACAGTCACTTGTGATTTTGTTTAGTCTATGACTATCTAAACATTTCTTTATGACTATCTAAACATTTATTTAGAATATACAGCCTCTATGCAAGAAGTAATGTAAAAATACATTGTTATGCAATTTAATATGAACCATTACCCATGGGGTTCGAGCACAGGCTTGTGACTCCCATGGGAAATATTTATAACATGAAACTCATTATGCACATCTTTCCTTCTTGACTATATTTATTGCATGCATTGAACTCTTCGAAATGATTCAAATATGACATTGTTATGACAGCATTACTTAGCTTATGAACACCCATCACACTGCATTTCAACACACTAGAATAAAATTGTTTGCCTAATACCCTGAAAAATTGTAACTCGGGTTTGACCATTGAAACACACAGATACTATACTTAACTTCATTTTCTGAAAGCATGAATTACCACAGCACCATTTTATTCTTCAGTTGATTCAAAGCCATAGCATGAATACACTTTGTCTTGCTCCATTCTTATGATCATGTGCATAAATAGATATCAATGTTGATGTGCATATTCCTTTTCTTTTAAGAGCATTAACACATCTTCTTTTTGTTTGCCTCTTTTAAAATGAATAAATGTTGTACTCTGAACATATATGGCAGCACTGTTCAATTTCAATCCTGAACACTTAATAGTGCCAAACTTTTCCTTTTGAATATCATTGCATATGTGAATACTTATGCCTATGCATTCATCACTTAGATGCCAACTGTTATGACCTAGCATCTTTTATAATAGGTTATGACTCTTCTTTACTTGAACATATGATGTCAATTGATCACTATGGCATCTTCTATAGCTAAATATATCATTATTGACTCCACCTTTTGCACATGCTTATTCTCTTCTGCACATACATCACTTATAATAGTAATACTAATATTTCATTTTGTATATGCCTATTGTTATAAAAAGGATATCACTGCTTTCTTTTCCCATAGCTTTTACTTAGAGATGATAATGTTCAAAATAGTATTGAGATAAAGTACTTAGGTGATGTCAATAATGTATAACCATGTGTATACAATCTCCATTTTTTATAACAATACAATTAGATCTTTTACATATGCATTCTAATCTGTAACAGCATTAGGGTTCTCTATTTTTATGAATTATCTTAGTGCATTGTTTCAAAACAAAATTACATAGTATCTCATGCTTGCTTTGTAAAGTGATAAGGTATAGTGTTACCTCATTTAATCTGCAAGCTACTCCATGTTGGTTGTAACACTTCTCAATTAGGAACATTTATCTTTATTGCATCATTCTTCTCATATGCATCTCTTAGCATTGTATTTCCATTATGTATTGTATCTTCCTTTCTTTCTGAACTTATGAATTCTTGCATCCTTAATCTAGTGAGGTTCGAGCATGGGCTCGTGACACCCACTGTATTCCCTTTTTCTCTTCTGCAACTTTTGAACTCTTGCATTGTTTTTCTTTCTGTATTTTCAGTTTTATGTTTCTCTTCCTTGCACACACCACTTACAACACATGTTAGATTAGTAAGTACAATCAGTTAATCAATATTTGTATGTAAATGTCATGTGAAATGGCATTTATATATGAATGTTGGTTTTTTGGTTGATTTTACTAACCTAATGTGTGAATGATCTAAAAAAGGTTTCTTAGGTACAAGACCCAAATCCCTTTGATTCAGATTTTTTGTTCTTCTAAATGGAAACTTTTGAACAATGCAGGATAACAACTATATGCAGTAAAAGGCTTCATAAAATTATGTCCCTTTGATACTTTATTTAGTTATTGTAGATTTATACCTTGTTATTGCATTGATGTTTACATAATGTAGAGCTCTGAAAGTGTGATTGTAGCATGTTGTTATAGGGATTTATGCATTGTTTTGGTCTAACTTGGATCTAACTATCTTCTCTCTCCATGATGCAGGATAAACCAGAAGAAGGCCTAAAATGAGAGAAGAATGCAGAGCTAACAGAAAGATTCGGGCAGGGACACAAAGACATGGAGATTCAAATGACCAATTACCAGAATGTAGAAGACCTCTCCAAGGCAATGCTTAGATCCTTAAATCTTTTAATGCTCCTTTATTACTTTCAGCATTGTACATCTTCTCTATGTTTACAATTGAAAGATGTAACCCATGAAGGAATACATGTTTATTGCATTCACTTTGAATGTTCAATGTAATGACCAATTATTAAATTGAAAGTTTAAATCTGATCAATACTTAGAACATTATCAGTGTTAGCATGAATGCAAAAGTAATGTATTTTTGTCTTCAATATATGAATAGCAGTATTGAATAGATGTACCTTTATGCAAGTTTTCTGATGTTTATAGTTGCAAAGCTGCATTTGTACTTTTTCTTCTCAATTCAAGCAATTCTGCACTTAGGATAGCAACTATTAAATCCATAATTCAATGTAAAACAATTATCAATTTACCAATTTAGTGTGCAACTAAAATGATAACTGTTATTGAGTGCAGTATGAGGTAAATAAGTTACTGATCATTGTGAGTTTGAACGACATTTGTTGATGCATTATTACAGACATATTTATATTGAGTTTTATTGTGTGTCGAAGAGTGTAAATCCCACTAATAGGTAGGCCCTAATAGGTCTTAGTTTGTAAATTCTTTAATAGGGTACATCTCATAGATTAGAAATTGTAAAATCCTTTAGTAAGGTACATCGTATAAGTATTTTGTACGCCTAGGAGGGTAAGCCATCATAAGTAGCTAAATATTATAGCTCTAATCGAGCAACCTTTTTACTGTAGTAGTGAATGATTGTGGGTACCATCTCCACCATAGTTTTCCCACTAACAAGGGCTTCTGCGAGACCAAAAATCATGGTGTTATGAGTTATGTTTTCATGCTTTAATTTATATGCATTCTAATGTTTAACAATAAATTGTTCAATTCAGTAATGGATTAGAATGTATGTTAAAAAAATTGCAGTATTGATTCACCCCTCCCCTCTTAGTACTTATCTTTCCATAGTAAACTGAATAATTGGTATCAGATCTTGGACTCTTGAGATAAGGGTTTAACCACCTAAGAGTGAAAAGATCATAGCTATGGAAATTTTCAAGAAAGCTCAGAAGATTAACAGTCTTGAGTTTGAATTGGAAAGTGCACAGGAGCTGATTAATGATCTAAGAAGGAAATTGGAAAAGTCATTAAGGGTGAGAAAGCATTTATGTGATGAATTGAAATCCACACAAGAACATGTTGACATACTTGAGACAACATCTGAAGGAAGGTTGAATGATGAATCTAAAACAACTATTGTAGAACTGATGGAAAAGAATAAAGTGCTTACCGAGCAATTGAACCTGATAAAGAAAGATCAAGAGGCACAAGGTATTAGAATGGATGAAATACTTGAATCAAAGAGAATAGCTAAAGATTCACATAGGATGGCAGAACAAGACAAGAGGTAAGTTGAGGCAAGACTAACTGAAAAATGATAATGAGATCATGAGAATGACACAAACACATTATGCTATGACCAACCAACTAGTGATTGCAAATCAAGAGATAACCAGAAAGGAACTCGAGAATCAAACACTAAACTCTGAGATTGAAAGATTGACTAGAGAACTGAAAGCAAAAAAAGGAAGAAAATGAAGTATTGAAATGAAATGAAGAAGCATTAAGGACATTGGATGAACTTAGAATTTAGAGACAGCCGAGAGATAAAACTAGACTTGGATTCACTGAAAACAACACTACCAAGAAAGGAGAGTCCTCTAACCAACCTAAAAATTGAGATATTGCTATCCCATTGAAGACACAGAAGCCAAATTTCTATTATTGTGGGAAACTTGGTCATACAAGCAATGTCTACAGAAGCAAAAGAGGTAAACCACGAAGCATTCCTAAATTTGATGGTTATTATTATATTTGTAATATTTATGGACATCAAGCATTTGAGTGTAGATCAAGGATTGCTAACAATTAATGGAAGCCAAAATTCAATGGTTACTGCAATATTTGTAATATATATGGTCATAAGTCTAAAGATTGCAGGTCACAAAGAAATAATGATAAATGGTTACCTAATCGACAAAATACACCAAGCAACTGACAAGGCATGTCAATACCATGGGACTACAACACAAGAATTTCATGTGCAACATGTGGGATATATGGACACATTGCAGCAAACTACATATTGTTGCATGGTAGAAATAATAGAAGATCATGGAGAAGTCCTGACATGGCATGCTTTCATTGTCATAAGGTAGGTCACCTATCCAAAGATTGTAGGTACCGAGGTAAAGCTCCAACCAAGGAAGAGACAATTGACAAAGAACAACTGAATGTTGAAGAAGTAAGAAATTGTATGAATCAAATATGGAAAAGGAAGTCTCTAGATGATGGAACATCATTTGGTACAGTCGATGGCACCTCATCCTCTGAGTCAGGTGCACCTAACTCCACCTAATCGGTTAAAGGTATGTGAAGAAATTGTAAGTTAAATTTCAATCTTAAATTGGTTTCTAAGATTTATACAAAGATCCATATAAGCATATTTAGATGTATTTGGATATATGTCATGAAGTCAATATTTCATGTTTGATCGGTGAAAGTCAATGTTATTTCTAGTAAAAGGAGGTGTAGTGTAGTGGTCGATGAAAAGTGAGTCAGTGTCAGCATTAATTACCATCGTACTAGCCATTGGAAACCCTAATACAAAAAAAGTTATATATAGACCACTTCGTCTATCATTTTAACCTAAAGTTTATAAAGAGTATTTGAGCGAATTGCATATTCGAGTCACCTAAGTGCATGTGAGAAATTGTTGAGGTAATTCTAAAAAAATCTAAGAACATTTGAGCATAGTTAAGTGATTTCTAGTGTTTCCCTAGTTGTGCAACCGGGACCGTGTTATAGAAAACAACCCCATTTAAATCCAGTGGTGATAGATCTGAAGAAATGGCACCCAAGGTATAGAATCTTATTGTTGTTGAGAAGATTGATCCTGTCAACCCTAAATACAAGCTTCATCCCGCAAAGGTCACAAAACCAGATAATATGGGAGCTCTCTCATCTATTCCAATGAGAGTTATTTTGATCGAAGACGTCCTTAATTTTATCCACTGTAAGATCAAGGAGATCTGTGAAGCTGAAATTGATACATCTTTTTAGAGTTTATGCGAAAATAAGAAATTGAAGGATGATCACATACACCTAGAGATTAAGGGTTTAATTCATGCCCTACACTTACCAATAATTTTCAAGACCAAGTGGATTAGAATGGTGTTAAGTCGAGTCCATGATTAGTTCATGTGGCTTGATGAACCAGTCAAGATCACTAAGGATGTTTTACACATAGTGACTAGATACCCAATCAGTGATAGACCGAAGGCAATCAAGAAAAATGACAAGAACAAACTTTGTGAATTAACAAAATCCCAATGGGACGGGAGAGGTCTTAGGATATCTACTATGGAAGATCCTGAACTTAAGTTTTCATGTAATGTCATATCATACCAAATCTTCCAATCATCCCGAGTAGACAGTGTACCATGTGGAGTAGTGGACATAGCATACAAAATTGTCAAGAAAGACATTAAGGTTGTTTTGTGTGAAATCTTGTTGAAGCAGTTGGATGACAATATGAACACAATAAGGAAATCCAAGACCAATACATTGAATTTTGGATCACTGTTGGTATGTATATTCTTCTACTTCCAAAAATTCTTTCTATCTATCGATAATGTGATATGGAATGTGGAGACACCAGTTATCTATCATATTAATGATTACATCAAGAGTTTAGGAGATAAATTTAATATGGTTATGAATGATTACCTTTCAAAATTTCAAACAAGAATGCATCAGAGGTTCATAATTCCACCTTAGTTAGTGGAAAAACACCATGACACCATATGTTTTGAAATAGATACCAACACATGTATCATTAAGGTTGTTGAGCCTATAACTATTTGGTTACAACCAATGGGATATAAGATGGATATTTATATTTCCACACAACAAATTGAGGCCCTTATAGATAAACATATGGATAGGAGAGAAAAATGATATGGAACTTATGAGGAAGTCAAAGAGAAGATCAAACAAGGTATTTTGATACCCAAGTCTCAAAGGAAATCAAACAAAATGATTGCTGATCTATCTGAAAATCTTGGAGTCAACATTGAAGAAGATGAACTAAGGCCATATAATGATGAGGGTAATAAACCACAAGTGTTAAAGCCATCACTAAGCCCCAAAGGTATAATACCATTAACAAGGTCTACTGTTACACCAAGGAAACATATGAAATCTGAGTCAGAGCCACTGAGAGCCAAAACTTATGTGAGAAGTAAGAAATCAACTACTAGACTGAGAAGAAAGTTAAAAATACAAGAGGATAGTGAGACTGAATCTGAGGTCTCACTAAATTAAAATATTGTGAAGAACCAACCCCGAGCACTAAGAAATCTAGATGATTATCTTGAGAATTTTAAGAAGAATGGAGGATTTGCAGGAATAAGATATGCAAAGTATGATACACGAAGTGATGAAGACAAGGCAAAGATAGATAATGCAGTTGTCTTTACATTATAAAAATTTAGATACACACCTATATAAGTTGCCAATCATCTACCTACTTAGCTATATAAAGATGGAAGTATGCAATGACTTCTGAAAAATCAAATGAGGGAAATATCTCTAAAACTAACTGTACCAGAGTTGTCTATGCTCAAAATTGATGAAGGATTGAAGAAGTACTCTAACTGATTCCTTGTTAAGGGAAGATCACTAATAATTATGGTCAAAGAATTAGAGGAAGTACAAAAAGAGACTGATGATAAGTGGAGAGAAATTTTCCTTGCAATCAAGGCAACTGAGTTAGCAAAAGAGCAAGTAAATTTTAATAAAGATGAAGAAATAGTTCGAGAAGATCAAAGTAAGGTTGATCCTATTGATTTGACACTAGATAAAGATGAGATCATAATTGAAGATATCAATGATAAAAACCCTGCTGACGATATAACACAAGATGAAGATGTCATGGATATAGAGGACAAAGAGATAGAATCTATGGACATCAATGATAATGCTACAATAAAAATACTAGATCAAGTTTTAGAACAAGTGCATGATTATCCTAAAATTCATGAAGGTATGTCTGAAGTTGCTACAAATAATGAGGAGAATACTACCGAACAACAGAAGGAGAAATAACAAGATGCAACTAAGGAACAAAAGGAAACTGGGAATACAGAACAACCACAAGAGCAAGAAGAAGAGAAGATAGAGGAAAAACAAGAAGAGAAAATAGAGGGAAAACAAGAAGAGAAGATAGAGGAAAAAGAAGAAGAGAAGACAGAGCATAAACAAGAAAAGATGCAAGAAGACAAGAAAAGAGAAGAAGGTACTTCAATCAAGACTACATCTAATGCACTGAAGGCATCACGCTCCCCAAAATTTTCTACTGGTGAGAGCATTTTGGCTGAAAAGAAGAAGTTAAGGAAAAGAAAGAAAGTTGACCTGAGCCAACCGATTGTAATACCTAAGGTAGACATCTCTACTATTAGACCAAAATATTTATCTGAATACGAAAATCAATTGATGAAGAAATCAGTACAAGACAAATTATTAGAAAAGAAATGAAAGACTACTATGTTAGAAAGAGTAAAGGATATACTGCAGGAGATTGTCCCTGATGCACATGTAAATGAGAAGGGAAGTCTAATAAGTCAAGTAGAAGACTTAGTTAAGGGAATAAATGAACCGAGTAAGGACATCACCGAGTACCTAGTGAAAATTCATGAGAAAAAAATTGAGCATCAAATAATCAAACATATCCTGAAGAATTTTGCATTGGACAAGGTATCACTTTCTGAACTATCTACCAAACGGGATAATAATTTAAATGATATTATTTAATTATTTCAAATAATTTGTTCAATTTCAAAATTCACTGAGGAGATTAGAAAGAAAGATGAATATGTGGATAAAGAGCTAACCGAGCAGCTAAAGAATGTTATAACCAAGCCTGGATTATTTTAAGTCTATTACTTAAGGATTAAACATCTTATGGGAATGCAAAATGAACTCATAAGAGAATAGAACAAGATAATATTGTAACTAATTGAGCTACAATCACTTTTGATTCCCCAAATTGAATCCATGCAAAATCATTTACAGAAGGCAAAATATTTTGTCAATACCCTAGATGTTAGTTCCCTAGACAGCATGATTGGATTGGGAGTCAATACTTGTGAACAAATTGTTGTGCTTAAAACACTAAAGGACACATGGGAGATATCCCTAGCAGATGTCAAGAAGCGGTATGCACACATTTTTGATAAGATATATCCAACAGATCAAAGTAAGTAATTTTGTTTTTGGTATATTTATCAAAAAATGGAGATATATGTATATGTACATGGGGAGTTATATTTGTATTAAAAATTTATATATCGGAAGTATTATCAAAGGGGAGTTATCCAAAATTTTGATGACTTTGAGTTTTTAACAACGATTCCAAACTAATGCCAAAGGGGGAGATTGATACTCCTAAGATTTATTGTTTTGTCATTAGTTTTCTCAAAGTCATATTGGTCATATAAGTCAGTCGGTGAAAGCAGAAGGAGTCACACTGAGTCATTCGGTAAAGCAAAGTGTAGTTGGTAAAGGAAAAAGAGTCAAGCATGGAGATAGAATGAAACATGTTACTGAGTAACACAGAGCCAACATATCAATTCATAACATATACATTGAATATGGATGCCAAGTAGAAAATGTTTTACAGAATTCAAGGTGAGCATTAGTTAGAGCATTGAGAATATAAACACATGATTGCATATGATCACAAGGCAGATCCACCAATTAAAAATAAGAGGAATAATACATTGGGAATAAAACCAATAATTGCAAAGCTTAACCTCCACCATTGAAGAAGAAGGATCTAGAACAATTCCATTGCCTCTAGGTCAAATAAAAAGGTACATATTAAGGAGAGAGAGAGAGAGAGAGAGAGAGAGAGAGGTGCATAAGAATGCAAACAATTCATAACTGATGTGATATTAATGAACTACCAATTACAAAGCAGTTAGAGAAGAAAAATGAAGATAAATAAGTTTGATGTTACCTGATGAACTATAACTGATTGAATGTTTGAAGACAATAAGTTGATGATCACCGAGCTATAGAAATTAAATGCAAGACATTAAATCAGTTAATTTATTGTATTGTCATTGATGTCAACTTAATATGTTATGATTTCTCATACACATATTGTCACAACACTTGAATATCTAAAGAGACAAAAAAAAATTTGTCGATAAAGGTATACACCGAGTGACAGGGTTACCTGAGAACAGTTAACCCCGAGCAGTTCATAGTGTTGCCCGACGGACAGTGTTACCCGAGAGACACAGCGGTACCCAAGAACAGAGTTACCCGAGATCAGTAATACACGAGCAAGTGTTACCGGGAAAACTAAGAGTTGATGACCGAAATCAACTGGAGTTAGAAAATGACAAAACTACTTAGCTGGCAGAGCTATATTTAGAGTTAACTAATTGATTGCTTTGTTTTCATTGACCAGTTAAACTAAGGATAAGAAGGAGATTCAAAGCTAGTTTTATTCCCAGTTAACAAGGAGAAATCTATGGAATAAAACTAAAGCAAATCTTTAAAGATTAAAGAAATGCATGGCGAGAATTGAAGATCAAGAAAGCAATCTACGTCAAGAACAAGAAAGACAAGAAGATTGAACTGTAAAATCATGTCTATAAAGAGAGACAAGAAGTTCATTTGGAATTGAGGAATGCTAATATAAGTCTAATGAAGATAGAAGTCTTCATATAGATCTGATCATACAGGTTGAAGAACAGAGCCAAGAATTGTGCAAACACCGAGCAACAAGAGCAAGAGCATTCACCGAGCAGAAATCACAAAGAGGGGAGAAAAGGAATTGTAGATCATATTGATCAAAGAGGTATTTTGTGGACTAACAATAGATATGAAAATCTGCAAGTTAAAGTTGTATTATTGAACAGATCATTTACTGTTTCAGTTTAACCATTGATTCAAAAAATCTCTTAACCGAGTGGGATTTAACCATCATTATTGTATTGAGATGCTCAAGAGCATCAAAAGGTTTCTCATGTTGATAGCATAGTGAATGTTAGGTCAAATGACAAACTACTATTTTTGAATCTTCTAACAAGGTCGCACTTAGCAGTGTGTTTGTAATCTTTAACAGGGTTGGCTCTTCACCGAGCACACTTCAAAAGAGTGAAAATTTTAGGTTCCATCCCAAGTGGTTTTTCCCTTAACCGGGTTTCAACTTTAAAATATAAGTGTCAAATGTGTATATGGTTCATTTCTTTGATGTTATGCTTTACACATTACTAAAACTGGATTGATCGGTAAACACTAAGTTTAATTGTTGCTATGTGGTAAAGGCTAGGAAAAGATAAATAGTATATTCACCGAGCAATATATATTTGTGAAATTCATTTAAAGGCATAAATATTGTAGGACTGAAAGATAACTAGAGGGTATTGGATTAATTTTTGAGGTCACTGATTCACCCNCCCCCCCCCCCCCCCCCCCCCCAAGTTATTCTAACAATTGGTATCAAAGCTTTGGTGCTTAAAAGGAAGGTTTAAAGACCTAATCTAAAGATCACAAGATGAGTAAAAGGGATGTGCCTAAGTTGAACAAGGAAAAATTTGCATCATGGAAAAGCAAGATAAGACTTCATCTACCAGGTATTGGAAATGATGTTACACAATACTTGGATACTAAATTTGTTGTACCAATAGGAGCTCCAATTGTTGATCAATTAAGAGAGAGACATGAACACAACTCTATGATGATAGAACTTGCTTCTTCACTATCTGATGCTGAATTTGAAGATGTGAAATCATGCACCCACTGCGAAGAAAATGTGGGACAAACTCAAGCTAGTACATGGAGGAGACAAAAATGTGTTGAGAACTAAAGTTGAAATCCTAAGAGGAAAGTTTGATGACCTAAGAATGAAAGAAGGAGAGAACATCACTCTGTACAGTAGCAGAATCAAATAAGTTGTTAATGTTATCCATGGAGTAGGAGGACTAATTGAAGAAGAAACAGTGGGAAGTAAAACTCTGAGAACCTTACTACATGTTTATGCTATTAGAGTATCTGCAATTCAAGAAATGAGAGTAGTAGAAAATAGCAATGTTACTCTTGATAATTTGATTGGTAGACTTATTTCATTTGAGATGAACAACTATGACAATAGTGTCTTGCCATCGATTGAGTCTGCATTCAAATCTTCTCTGAAAATAAGCAAATCTAGTAACAAACACACTATGATAAATAATAGTGAAAGTGATAGTGATGAACAAGAACTTGATGAACTAGAAGCACTCATGGATAGAAAATTTCACAGAGGTAAAGGAAGATACAAAGGTAAATTACCTTTGGTCTATTTTAATTGCAAATAAATTGGACACTTTGCTGCAAGATGCCCTAACAAGAGAAAGGATGAAAGAAACAATGATAGATCTTATGAAAAGAATTTTGACAAAAGTGATGACTGAGATTACATAAGCAACCAACACTCTGACAGAAGAGATAACTAAGACTACAAGGACAAAGGCAAGAAGGCTTGTTACCTAAAAAAAGCTGAAAATACTAACACCGATTCCAATGAAGATGTTGAGGTAGTATTTGTTGCTATGAAGGATGATTCAGACAAAAAAGAAAGGTATGTTGAAACTGCACTCATATCTAAGGTTAGCATAAAGGATGTCTAGATTATTGATAGTGGTTGTACTCACCACATGACTAGAGATAAGGAAAAGTTTGAAACCTTTGAGTATTATAATGGTGGATCAGTTAGGGTGGGTAATGACTCACCTTGTCTAGTTGAAGGAAAAGGTACCATCATGTTGAATAAACTAATCAGATGTGAAAATGCATATTGGGTGAAAGGACTTAACTATAATCTATTGACTGTTTCATAGCTAAACAACATAGGACACCGAGTTGCATTTGAGAACAAAAAGGCAATGATCTATAATGGATCAGGAAAGTTGATCGGTACTGGTGAACAAACAAAAGGTAACCTATTCTATCTTGATAATATTGAGACCACCTTTTTATTGGCTATAAATGAAGATGTTTGGTTATGGAACAAAAGGTTATGTCATGTAAATTTTGACAACATTGTTAAGATAAGCAAGAAAAGAAAAGTAAGAGGCTTACCAAGCATGTCAAAGCCCGACCATGTCATGTGCAAGAATTGTCAAAAAGGTAAAATGACCAAGTCTAGTTTCAAGAGAAAAACCTATGCATCTAATGCTATTCTAGAGTTAGTCCATACTGACTTATGTGGACCAATGAGAACAAAGAGCTATTATGGTGATAGATACTTCATTCTATTTGTTGATGACTATTTTAGGATGATGATTGTCATGTTCTTAAAAGAGAAATCAAAAGCATTTAAGATGTTCAAATGGTATAAAGCTATAGTTGAAAAAAAAATTAGAAAGGAACTAAAATTTCTAAGATCAGATAGAGGAGGATAATTTATTTTTGATGAATTCACTAACTTTTTTAATGAGCATGGAATTACAAGACAGGTTTCTGCACCGAGAATACCACAACAAAATGGGATTGCTGAAAGAATGAATAGATCAATTGTTGACTATGCTAGAACACTAATGATTGAAAAAGGAATCACACAAACATTCTGGAGAGAAGCTGTAAGTACTTCTATCTATAAACTAAACTGGGTTCAATTTAATAAAGACACCAATAAGATACCTTATGAGCTATGGTATGGATACACACCAAATGTGAGTTACTTTAGAATTTTGGGAAGTCAATGTTATATATTGCAAGATGATAGAAATGGGAAACTTGAATCCAAAAGTGATGAAGGAATATTTCAAGGATATTCTACCAAAAGCTAAGCTTATAAATGTCTTAACAAATCTTCTAACAAAATCATTGAAAGTGCAAATGTTAAAGTGGATGAATTTGCTGAGAAAAATGATGAAGAAAGCAGGAAGGAACCAAGAGATTATAATATATTTGTCTACATTGAAGAACCTGACACCTTTCTTGAGCAACAGTGTAACACTACCGAGTGATAGAACAATGCAACTGTGCAACTGGCTACATACACCAAAAATCAAGAAAATGATCACAATGTTGAACCGAGCAATGAAGAGAAAAATGATGATCAAAGCGAGGAATAGAGATTTGAACCTGTACTTTCCAAGTATGTCAAAAGACACCATCCACAGAACTAGATCATTGGAGACAAAAGAGATGGAATGAAAACAAGAAGTAAGTCACTTAACACTAGATGTTTGATTTGTGATTTTGAGCCTAAATATGTTAATACTGCACTTGAGAATAAAGAATGGGTTAGTGCAATGAATGAAGAGATTGAATAGATTGAGAAGAATAAGACATGGAAATTAGTACCAAGATTGAGTGACAAAAATGTCATAGGAACCAAATGTATTTTTAGAAACAAACTGAATGAGAATGGAGAAGTCACAAGGAACAAATCAAAACTGGTATGCAAAGGGTGTGCACAAGAAGAAGGTATTGATTATGGAGAAACCTTTGCACCCATCGCTAGGCTAGAAGGAGTAATAATTATAATTGCTTATGCTGCTTTCAAAGGATTCAAATTATACCAAATGGATGTTAAATCTACATTTCTGAATGGGATACTAGAAGAGGAGGTATACATTGAACAACTAGAAGGGTTTGTTGATCCTAACAAGAGGAATGGTATGTAAACTACACAAATCCTTGTATGGATTGAAACAAGCACCGAGAGCATGGTATGAAAGAATTCACTCTTATCTCATTAGTATTGGATTTATAAGAACAAGTGATAACAGTACTTTGTATTTGAAAGGAGATATTGATATAAGATTTTGATTACTAAGATATTTGTTGATGATATCATATTTGGAGGTAATGATATGTTATGCAAATCATTTGCTGATGAAATGAGAAAAGAATTTGAGATGTCAATGTTTGGAGAGATCAAATTTTTTCTTAGTATAAAGATTCTACAATAGGAAGAAGGCATCTACATCACACAATCCAAATACATCAAATAAATTCTGAAGATATTCAAAATGGAGGACTCCAAACCAGTTGGAACAGCTATGGAAATTGGATGCAAATTGATAAAGGAAGACAAGACAACCGAGGTAAATCAGACCTTATATAGATCTATGATTGGAAAACTAATGTATGTTGTACACACAAGACTTGATATAGCACATGCAGTTGGTATAGTTGCAATATTCTCTGCTAATCCTAAGGAATCACACATGACTATTATTACAATAATTTTGAGATATCTAAAGTATACCGAAGACTATGGTTTGTGGTATCATAAAGAAGGAAAATTTGAGCTACAAGTCTATACAGATGTTGATTGGGTAGGAAAAATAGATGATAGGAAGAACACTATCGGAGGAGCATTCTTTATGGGTGACAGACTTATCACATGGATAATTAAAAAGAAAGGATGCATATCTCAGTCAACTGCAGAAGCAGAATATGTGGTTGTTGCTACAAATTTCTCTAACATTGCATGGATCAAGCAATTGTTGAAAGGTATGAATATAGAAATTCTTGAACCAGTGATTATCTACTGTGATAATACAAGGCTATTAACATTTCTAAGAATCATGAGATGCATGCTAAGACAAAGAACATAGCTATTAAGTATCATTACTTGAGGGAACAAGTACAAGAGAAAGAAGTGATCCTGGAATATGTTCAATCCAAAGAACAACTTGCATACATATTCACAAATCCATTGCCAAAAGATACATTTGAGTACCTGAGGAATATACTAGGGGTTTGACCCTTGTCTACCGGTCACTAAGCTGACGTGAAGGCTGCATCAGCCTACACATTATTAGAAGATCAATTATGTTAATGCAAGCTAAAATATGGACTGCAATAATATATCAGTACAAGAAGGTACTTATCAGAACCACACAAAGAGGTATTGTTGGCTACTACAGAGCTGAATTGTTGATGGAAAGGAGATTCATGATATATTTTGTTTGGCATTGTTGTCAAAGGAAGAGGAATATATCCATATGAAATATCTATCAGGGAGAACAACATAATTCAAAGGGAGAAAAAAGATGAGAGAATGAAGTTTCTACAAAGGGAGAGAAAGATCCAATGATGATGAAGAGAAAGATTCAAAGAAACAACCATCCATCCAAGGGAAAGAATTGGAGAAAAGTTAACACTGCATATCTATCCAAAAAAGGGAAAAGAGATTCTACAAGATAGAATTTCTACATCTATCCATTGAAGGGAATGAAGAAAGGGAGAGCACACAACAAGAATCAAATCTAAGCTAAAAGAGCTTACTGAGAGTCAAATATTTGAATTGGTTATAGGACAATAAGTTTGATATGCTATGGCATGCTTTACATTACATATTTCATAAGTATGTTTCCATCAATGACAAAGGGAGAGATTGATGAACTATAACTGATTGAATGTTTGAAGATGATAAGTTGATGATCATCGAGCTGTAGAAAGTAAATGAAAGACATTAAATCAGTTAATGTATTGTATTGTCATTGATGTCAACTTAATATGCTATGATTTCTCATACACATATTGTCACAACACTTGAAGATCAAAAGAGATAATTTTTTTGTCATTGGTAAAGGTATACACTGAGTGACAGGGTTACCCAAGAACAGTAAACCCTGAGCAGTTCATAGTGTTTCCCAATAGACAGACAACACCGGACAATGTTACCTGAGAGACATAGTGGTACCCAAGAACAGAGTTACCTGAGATTAGTAATATCTGAGTAAGTGTTACTGAGAAAACTAAGAGTTGATGAATGAAATCAACTAGAGTTAGAAAACAATAAAATTACTAAGCTGGCAGAGCTATATTTAGAGTTAACTAATTGATTTCTTTGTTTTCATCGATCAATAAAGCTAAGGATAAGAAGGAGATTCAAAGCTAGTTTTATTCCCAATTAGCAAGGAGAAATCTACAGAATAAAACTAAAGCAAAGCTTTAAAGATTAAAGTAATGCATGGTGAGAATTGTGGAACAAGAAAGCAATCTACGTCAAGAACAAGAAAGGAAAGGAGATTGAATGGTGAAATCATGTCTATAAAGAGAGACATGAAATTTATTTGGAAATGAGGAATGCTAATATATTTCTGATGAAGATAGAAGTCTTCATGCAAATTTGATCATACAGGCTGAAGAACAGAGCCAATAATTCTGCAAACACCGAGCAACAGAAGCAAGAGCATTCACCGAGCAGAAAGAACAAAGAGGAGAGAAAAGGAATTGAAGAGCATATTGATCAGAGAGGTATTTTGTGGACTAAAAATAGATCTAAAAATCTGCAAGTTAAAGTTGTATTATTGAATAGATCATTTATTGTTTCAGTTTAACCATTGATTCATAAAATATCTTAATCAAGTGGGATTTAACCATCCTTATTGTATTGAGATGCTCAAGAGCATCAAAAGGTTTCTCATGTTGATAGAATAGTGAATTCTACTTCAAATGACAAACTATTAGTTTTGAATCCTCTAACAACCTCGCACTTAATAGTGTGTTTGTAACCTTTAACAGGGTTGGCTCTTCACTGAGCTCACTTTAGAAGAGTGAAAATTTTGATTTACCGTCCCAAGTGGTTTTTCCCTTAAGCGAGTTTCCACGTTAAAATCTAAGTGTCAAATGTGTATATGGTTCATTGCTTTGATGTTATGCTTTACACTTTACTAAAACTGGATTGGTCGGTAAACACTAATTTTAATTGCTACTACTCAGTAAAGGCTAGGAAAAGATGAATAGTATATTCACCGAACAGTATATATTTGTGAAATTTAGTTAAAGGCATACATCTTGTAGGACTGAAAGATAACTATAGGATACTGGATTAATTTTTGAGGCTACTGATTCACCCTCCCCCCCCCTTTCTCATTTATTCTAATAGTTACCAAGTACATTATGAGCTAAATAAGTTACTGAACATAGTGAGTCTGAACAACATTTGTTGATGCATTATTATAGACATATTTGTATTGAGTTTTATTGTGTGTAGAAGATTTTAAATCCCACTATTCGGTAGGCCCTAATAGGTCTTAGTTTGTAAATCCTTTAATAGGGTACATCTCTTAGATTAGATATTGTAAAATCCTTTAGCAAGGTAGACTGTATAAGTCTTTTGTAGTCCTAATAGGGTAAGCTATCAGAAGTAGCTAAACATTGTATCTCTAATCGAGCAACCTTTTTATTACAGTAGTGAAGGATTGTGGGTACCGTTCCCACCATAGTTTTTCCCACTAACAAGGGTTTCTGTGAGACCAAAAATCATGGTGTTATGACTTATGTTTTTATGCTTTGATTTATATGATTTATAATGTTTAACAACAAAGTGTTCAATTCAGTAATGAATCATAATGTATGTTAAAAAAAATTGCAGTGTTGATTCACCCCTCCCCTCTCAGTACTTATCTTTCCATAGTAAACCCAACAATTAATGAGGGCCCTAGTCTAACGGTCTTCGTGATCCCACGAAGAAAGTTGCAGGGGGGATATGGAGCGCGGGATAATAAGATCTGACCACGTGTCTTGGGTCACCGGTCGGTGCAATTGTGATGATGAACATGTAGTTTCAAAGGACCAATCAGGGCCTGCCATGTGGCAGTCAAGGGGATGTTGACTGAACTGTTGGCTATATTTTTGTTTGGCACCCTAGTATTCTAAAATAGATCAACAGTTGGATTTTAAACTTGATTAAAGATATGATCGAGACCGTTGATTCTTGCTGGTGCACGATTGACCATTAGGGTTTTGGTTTTGGCTTTATTTTCTTGCTAACCAAGGTTTTCATCAGTTTTCTTTTTGTCGCCAAGGGATTTTAATTGCCATGGTGATGTAGGTTAGGTTGATATAGGAAATTTGTGATGAATTAGAAGGAGATATTTAGACCATCTGATTTAAATATATGAAGAAAGAGCCAAGTGTCATTCTATTGATACTAATTCCCACGTTCACATAATTTCAAGATTTCAAGAGGTCTTCCCAGGTTTTTATTGGAAATTTTCCCTAAGTGATTACAGGTTTGTTGCATTCCTTATCCTATAAAAGGAATTTTAGGATCATTGGTGAAGGGTTCCCAAATTTTTATTGTGAAGTCAGTCTATGTTAAAAATAGTGGAATACATGTTGAAGTTATGCATTATCTGAGAAAGCATGTATAGTGTTTGATAGTAAATTAGAAATTAAAGCTTGGTGATATGTATTTGTGTCAAATTTGACTCTTTATGAATTGAATAAAAATTAAGGATTTGTCTCAAATTGTCTCTCTAAAGTATCAGAAATGATTTTGTTATCTTTCAAGGAAAGAATTAAATATCCTGAGATAATTAATTGTGAGAGTTTATACTTTGTTGAAAATTGGATAATATTAATCCATAGAAAAAGGGAAGTTATATGTAAGACATATTCTCTTTGAATTATATGGTTGAGCAACTATTGAATTGTGCTATCAAATATTTCCTTCTTTGATGTGACTCTGTAACCCAGGGGGATAAGGCATTGGTCATAGGTGATTCATGAAAAATATGGTGAAACAAAATGAAAATATAAAATTGTCATATGCTTTGTTTGTTAGATTAATTATTGAGGTTTATCTATAATATCCATGTTGTCATCTAATAAGGAGGTTGTATAAGAGTTATTTGAGCAAGTAGATGAAGTAAGGGTATACCTACCTAAATCTCATGGAGTTTGAAGTGTAGAAGGTCCATTGACCTTGTTATTGTTGGGATTTTCTTGTCCTTGTTTGTGGATGAAGTAGTGATTGATTTCATTGTGTTCCTTGAAACTCATAACAAAAATTAGTGATCTTTTAGAATTAAGGGTAGAAAGAAAAAACCCCAACATAAATGGCAACTCTACTGGGGACTTAATTTTGGGAAATTTGTTAAACAAGTGAAGATATATTTGTTGTTTCCCTCCTATTTCACGAGTGGTTGAGTGTGGGAAAAGAGTGGGATTAGTGAAAGTAATATTGTTTAAGGTGGATTATCTTTGCTAAAAGTATTTTTTCAAATATTTACATTTCCCATAAAGGGAGGCAACTCTGCTATTTCAGTCCAGTGAAAGGATGTTATATATTGCAAGTAGTAAAGATATAGTGTTTTGTAAAAACTGAGGAAAATAATCTTGTTTTTCTTATAAATCAGAACCAAACATATGAGGAAGGAGGTCTTTGTATTAGGGGAGGACTCATAGACAAGTCAGTGATGAAAGGAAAAAGTGGCAACAAAAGGACTTGAGAAGTAAGCCCTCTTCACTTTCTAGTACTTATTTTCACTATATAAAAATGTTTTAAATGTTGAAAGTTCACAATATACTCCTCTAATGCCAGGACAGATTTATTCATTTTCTAGTGATTTATCTCCTAGGACCCATAAAAACCATCCTGAGATACCAAAAGGCTCTAGTTATTATTGTTATGATGATGATGGTAATCAAATTTATGTTGATGAAGACATGGATTTCATAGTTTCATCCTATACTAGACCTCCTAAAGACCCTGAAAATATCCAAGAATCTAAAGCTAAAATGGTTAGGAACTTTAATATGCAAATGAGTGAAGTGGCTAGGGAGTTTCAATCAAAGTTAGACAAGGAGACTAGAAAGGAGCAATTGAAACAAGAGGAAATTCCACAATACCTAAAAGTCATTCAAGAAAATTTGTTTGATAATCTGTTAATAGATATTGAAATTGAAAAACCAAAACATATTTTCTCTAACAATAATGTTGAGATATACATGGAGGAGGATATATTTTTGTATGCTGGGGAAACTTCAAACTCTGCCTCAAAGGTGAAAATTAGAGACCTCAAAGATGAAGAGCTTAGGTAGGAACTTGAAGAGATGGAAAATGAATACACTAGACAAGAGATGTTGGAAGAAAGTCTCAATTTCTCAAAAGAGTAAAGGTATTAAATAATATGACTAAAGGAGAGAGTAAAGGACAACCACATCATAGTATGACAAATTTTGTGGATCAAGAAGATCCTAAACCGTTGATGGTTTTTCTAACTGGACAAGAGAGTGTTGTTATACCAAAACAAAATGCAAGTACTAATGTGCCCCCTCCTGAGCCTTTTATACCTTTACAAGTAGCACAAATATTTGTTCCCCAAATCTCAGTTCCTTTACCTGGACTCAGCCAATAAATTTTGTGAAAAATCATATGTATCAATAAATGATACATCAACAACAACAATACCAACAATTGATGCATTAATTCATGCAGCTACATAACCAACAATTGAATCCTCAACTTGCCCATGTTCAACAAAATTTGTAGCACAATGCACAATTTATCATCCCACCTCAAAATAATGCTAATTTCCAAAACTGTGGAAATAACCCTTTCTAAAGACCCCAGATCCATTTAAATACATATAGAAAAATTGACTTTACTAGAATCTAATGTTATCTAAATAATATTGATAATGCTTTAAGGTCTGAGATTCTTAACTTTTTCAAGAAATGGAGGTGTGTATGGTGAAGATCATATCAGGGCATTTATAAATGTGTTGGACAATTTTGAGGTCCAACATGAGGATGTAATTATGAAGCTATTTATGAAATCATTGTTTGAAGATGCAAGAGTGTGGTATAAAGGCCTGCCAGATGGTCATATTGGGAATTGGAAGGAAATTCAAAGAGTTTTCAAGGAAAACTATGGAGACATATTCCAAATTCAAGTTGGGATAAATAACAATAATACAAAAGCACCCAAATGAGATTTCTTTGGATTTTAACACTAGGTTTGTTAAGGTGTTGAACAAAATTCCACAATACCTAAAGCCTAATGATGCAATGTGTTTGGTTTTTTACCTAAATGCTTTTGATCCCAAATTTGGATATGAATTGAGATCTAGAGATGTAGGGACTCTTGCAGAGGCTTTTAGAGCAGCTTTGAATATTGAAAACAATAGAAAAGTTGCAGGGAAAAGAGGGAAAATAGATGATATCAGAATGCTGCAAAATCCTAAACGATCTCAAAATAAAACTCCTTTAGAGGAGGATAAAATTGATAAGTTATTAGGATCTGTTAAGGTTTTAAGTTTTAAATTTGCCAAAAATGAGAAAGGGTTATCAAATGATAGGCATAATACTTTTCAAAAAAATGATAGGCCCCTCAGGATGCATGATATGCCTTATCACACCAATTGGAAGGATGGAAAACCTCTCCTAGATGATTTAAAAAAGGAAGATAACAGAGATACCCCTAACCCTTTGAAAAGACATACAATGAATAACATGGAGGATACACCATGGTGTGTAGCTTGTAATATGCCTCGCTCTTCTTTTCAATGTGCAATTGCACAATCTTTGATTAAACTTGTTGATTATAATAATGGTAAAGATCACCAAAATAAAGAGGGGAAGAGTATCAATATGTGTGGAACTAATTATGAAATATTTACTTCAAACAATAGTGTAATAATTGAAACTGGTTCTTCTGATGATGAAGAAGTTGGTAATAATATAAGGGATTTTCAATATAGAAAACCCAATAATAAATAGATAAGGTCTCTTACTATTACAATTGTGGCACAAGAAAGGGCACATATAATTTGAGTAATAGAAGGATTGAGAAGGATTAGGATAAGTCTATTATTGGGACTATAAAATAGGGTGTCTCAAAATATATCCTTGATATCAAGGATTCTAATCTAAATGATTCAAGGGGCAAGAAAGTGCATTTTGAAGAACTCACTAAGCCCAAACTACTTTTTGTGAATAACAATTCTTCTAGGGAAGATAATGAACAAAATAAAGTTGACAAGAGTAAGTATGCTTCTCCTACTATAGTTAATGTTGAGCATCATTTTTACACAAGTCAATGGCTAGGATCTCGAGATTCAATTTCCTGTCTTGAAAGAATAACAAAGTTATTCCCAAGGTTCTCCAAGGTCAGGTCACAACCTGCTTGGTTACTCAGTTGAAAATAAATGTGAATGTTCATGGGGAGGCCTTTGCTGGTACGTTCAAGACATCAAACTGCAAACAACTTTAGTACTTTTTTTGGTATTTTTTGATTTCTCAAAGATTTGTGTTTTAATTGAAGATGCAATTTTGTATTTTCTAAAGATGATTACTTTCAGAATTATGACAGAATTTAAATGAGAAAGGCAACAATAAATGAAATAAACTTTCTGAAAATGAAATCCTAATAGGCATAAACCATTTTCAATCTTCCCTTGTGAATTGAATGATGGAGAGATTTGGAACAAACCCATGAAGTATAAATCAAACGATGTCACAATTCTATACTCAATGGATGCAATCATTTGGAGAGAAAACATATTCACTCGTGCAAGATTTTCAAAACTTATCAAATCGTGAATCCATCAAGACATGCACACACATGAGATGGATTTATCGTAAAGCCCAATAGATGATATCTTTCACGCATTGATCACAACAAGGTAGATAGATAACAACAAACTCCAACTAAAAGAAACGCAGATTCGAAACACAATAAATAATTGGCTCTTTGAAAATGATGGACAAGCATGCACAAATTCATCACTTTCGCATAGATAGAAAAAATTTCACACCACAAATGAAGCACCAAATTATAGATTTTATTTCATTAGGAATCTGACCCTATTACATTACTTTTGATTACAATTTATAGAGTTCTGATCTAGAAACTTTGAATGTCAAAATTAGGGCATCAGAGAGTCTAAATTAATGAACATAAGATAAAACTAAGACTTTGCTGAAAATAAACTACTGGTAACTTTTACTGAACAACCTGTATGGATTTTAAATCCCTTTATAACTATTTTTTCCATGCAAGAGGGATCAAACTCATCAATAAAAGAGAGAGAAATAAGATGGGGTTTCTTTGCATGCAACTGATGTCTTCTTCTTGATCTTGGAGTTATCCCTTGGAATATTAATCTGGAGTTTTCTTTGTGGTGGGAACTGATAGGGGACCCTTAGTCCTTCAAAAATAAACTCCAGTTGGGCACCCATCTGATTTAGAGTTAGAACTTCATGCAAAAAAGTGATCTCGCTGGAAACACTCAAAATTGTGGACCCTGACCTCTCCTCCGAAGTTTTTTTAGTGCCCAAAAAATCCTAAGTGTCGACATCCAAATCTGGAGGCTCGAAATTTTCAGCCCTTTCAGAGGCTGAAAGGTTGAAAGGCCAAAAACTGCATGGTCTGAAAGGCCCAAAAGCCGAACTTAGCCCTTTGGAAAAAATTTGTTAATTGTGAAAAATTGTCATTTTCAAAATTGTCAAAGGGCTCTCAGGAGTCAGTTTGGGAAGACTTTTGGATGTGCAGCCTAGAGCCTTTGTATTATCTCATAGACTTCTTCATAATTTATCTCTTTCCTCTTTACCTTATTGACCCTTCATTCTTGCTCCTCTCTGAATATGGTCAATTCAGAAGCAAAGAACTTGATCTCCTCTTCATGTTCTGACATTACCTGCATGTCTTCCCTAGACTAGAACAACTGTTGTAGGGCCTCTTTGGTGCTGACCTCTGCCAAAATATCTCTAAAATGTTGAACCACCTCTTTTGATGGACATAGGATCTATTTATCTTTGTCCTAGTATAGATCAAGGCCAATCCCTATGAAGAAACCATCTATCTCCTTCACCCATTCCATGACTTCCTCCTGTTTTTCCAATATGTGGGCTCGACACTCTTCTCAGACCTTAATTATCTTAGTTGTGCATTTGACCCAAGTTTTGAAGTTGTCCAACTCTTCGCCCTCATATATCTTCACTAAGATCTGGAAGCGTGGCCTCTTGATTATCTTTAGGTACTGAAGGGCGACTTTGCCATTTGGTTATCTTGGAACCTAAGCCACCCTCGTTCTCCATTAGGTTAATCAAAATTGTTTCTTCAACCAAGATGACTCAGAAAGGCTTAAACATCAGTTTGACGGCCCCTTCTCCATACTGTTCAAATTCGTTTTTCCAGTCTGCACTTGATTGGATGAAGGAAGGGGTCAAACCTGCCGATAAGTCTTGGGTAGCCCTCTATTCTAATACGACCTGTAATGAGGCCTCTGGGAAACTTGGATCAATGGGACCCGTCATTTTATAACTAAACTTCTTTAAAGCCTCATTCTGCTTTGTTAGGGACTTTATGGTTTCCTCATCCTTTCTCATGAATCCCAAAGTGTGCTTAAGCCCTAAAGCTACCAATGTCTTATTCCCTTCCCTAGTAGGCTCACCCAAGTCAACCTTTTCAAGTATATAATCTTCTGGGGTGGCTTTTGGTTGAGAATTTCTATCAGAACAAATTTATACTAGTGCCTTCCAGTGACCCCTAGTGTCTTGGGTGACATAGGATATTGTCCTAGCTGGTATGCTAACCTTCACTTCTTCTCCATGACCTTATCCTTCTCCCCTTCCATATCCTCCCATCTCTTTGGTTGCTGCCCTATCTTGTCCATCCTTACCTTGGCCCTCATCCCCCAAACAACTGATCAATACTTCTGTATTGAGGTCCGTCATGGCCTCCAGTGTGGTTTTGAAAGGTGACATGGTTTTTGTGCTTATTGACCCCTGAGGAGTCAGGATGAAGCACAGTAGAGGAAATGATGGTGGTGCAGTAGGTATTGGCATTGTGAGTGGAAGAGTGGGAATAGGCACTACGAGTGGCAAAATAGGAGTGGGAAGAGTGGAAGTTGAAGGAGGCAGAGTTGGCATTGGAGTTGGGAGAGAAGGTGGTGGAGTAGGAATTGGGGGCGGCTGAGAGGTTGGTGGTACGGGAATGTGCGGCGGTGGAGTAGAAGTGGAACTTTTTCCTGTGGCTTTATCCCCTATTATATTCTGAGTTACTGAGGCATCTTGAGTTTCAGGCCCTTGGCCTACATTGGAGCTTATCTCTGTGACTGGCATGTTTAGTTCCGGATTGGTGAATTAAGTCAGAGGTGGAGTGAGGATTACATGCGGGTGGATAATTGTTGTATCCCCTATGTCAAATCATGTTGTTGAATCAAGTGTGTCCTTTTCCTAGTCTACAAAACCTTCTAGGCCTTCAAAATCATATATTTGGAATTCATCTAAGCCTAAGGCATCCATAGGATTGTCCTACTCTTTAGGATCTTCTATGTATTTTCGAGAAGTCTCATTTTCCTTCCTCTTCTAAGATCTTTTCCTTTTGATCAGAGGTGCATCTTCCTCTTCTTCTAGCTCCTCTTGTAAGGTCTCTAGTTGTGGAGACGCGGAAGCTCTCCTCATTTTATACATTTTCTTCTCCTTTTTAGTGGTAGGAGGAGATTGGCCAGAGGTGGATGGACCTTCATCTTGTGGGGCCTGTGATGATCCCACTGGAGGATCTATTTGTCTAGTCATTCTAGTTTTGGGAGCTTTGTGCCTTGGATTTGAACTGTATTCTACTGCACGTTCATGGCCATAAACTGTTCTTGGTTTATGCGGTGGTTCTTACTTATACTAGGGCACTGTAGACTTCTCCATGTGTTGCTTATCTGCCTTCTTGGGTGGATCCATCAATGTCTTCACCGAGATTGGATCCATCTTGTAAGGCCTTTTGATACATGTCTCAGTTGTCCGGAACACATGCCTAGCTCAAAATTCAATGTCGTTGTTCTCATCTTTATCAACTTCTGCATTCATGATAGGCCTGTCATATATTTTATCCAAAGTGTAAATTTCCTCCAGCACCCTATCTGAGTCATTTTCCCAAACCTTTGGGGGAATTGGGATCTTCAATTTCTCCTTTGCAAAGGTGAGGGACATCCTACAATAGTCCCTAATTTTGACCTCATGATCGTCTACACGGTTTACCCAGTGACCTTCAAGGTGTGGTTTATGAATATATAATTTTCCAATAATGTGGTTGTGTGTACCTATTGGATCGAATCTGGGCTAGATTGTTTTGTAAAGTTGAAGTGGGCACTCATCCCACTCAAAGGTCAAGGATTTGCAGACCTTCATGTCTTGTAGAGTGTATGGGCCCAGAAGAATAGGGAAGTCCCAACAATTCTTCTTCTTATGCTTTATATCCTCATAGGCATCTGTGAGCTACCTGGCCATTTCTAAAGTAATTACCCAGTCAGATGGATACCTGGGCAGCTTCTTTAGTTTTAAAGTAGACCCTACCACCTGGACATATGTGAATGTATTGAATTGTATGTAGTAGGCCCTAATGGCCCTCACCTTGGAAGTTGCTTATTCTAACATACTCTTCGCAAAATCACCTTCAATAGATCGGATGATTGCGAAGATGAAAGCGTCGTTTACTATTCTGTAATTCAGGCTATCCTCTAGCATATTTGCCTTTCTTACTAGCTATGGATATACAACATGGGTCCATGCATACTAATAATTTATGTTACCTCTTTTGGTAAGTCCCGGATAGTCTTCCCATGTGGCTAGCAAGTACACTATGTATGTACTCATATAGAATTTTGGGTTATGTCTCACCGTTGTTAGTTGTTCATCCAATTTGTCACTGATAATGGTTCCCCAATCAAACCTAGACTTACGGCCTCTAATATTCTCTATCAGGAGGATCATCCAATCCTCAAGTTGGATGGACTGAGGTAGTCCATATGCTCTACTTAGTAATTTCACCAGTGCCTGGATGTCATCCTTCATATACCCCCTCCTGAGATCTATCTTATCCAATGTGTTTTTCCAAGAGGTGTCTTGAGGTAGTTGTCATTAACAATCTTGTATGCATCTTCACCTTTGTTCCAGAACCACCTGAGTCCCTTTTCAATGAAGAAGTCATAGAACTTGTTTATGCCCTTATGGAGGTGGAAGACCTCTTCTATGATGTCTGGCCTTATGTCTAGCACCACTTGTCCCTCTGTGTTTCTGACCACTCTTTGATCTGGACTGTAATGGTTTGAAAGTTTCATGATCATCTTAGATGAGGAGACAGCCACTGGGTGGGCTACTGCATTAATGAGGTCTGAAAGGAATAGTGAAGTGCAGTCCTCGAATCTTCCTACTGGCTAGGAGAATCTTACCAAGAACTCATCCCAGTCCGCATTCCTGATGTCAGTGTCTGTGATTTCTATGTGTTTATTTCCAATCTTTGAAGGGGGTGACTCCCCTTGTACAGGTACTTCATTGGAGACGATGTTCGTTGCTAAGGCATTCCTGTGAGAAAAGTGTAAGTATCAGTGTTTTATTGAAAAGGAAACTACAAAAACAAGAAAAAACTGGTTAAACTAGGAAAACAGAAGTAGAAAGCTCTTCAAGTAGCTAAAAATGCAAATTTTGCACTTTTGGCCTTTTTGGGCTTCCGAACACTGAAAACTGGATCGGGGTCTAAAAGGGTCGTAAGGGCTAAAAGTGCAAAAAGAACAAGCGATGAGAAACAGAACCTTTTAGACTTTTGGGGTGTGAAAGTCTGAACAGAATCTTGAACTTCGAAAGTTTGAAATCCGCAGATGGACGACCATGCTTTAGCAATTCAGAATTGTCGACATTTCAGACGCTTCAAAGGTCCAAAACACCAAAAAGGCCAAAAGCATGAGAAACACTTGGGCAAAAGAAAACAAACCTGACCTGATTTTTGGCCTTTCAGAGGCCGAAAACCTGTGACAAAGGTCGTGACAGAGAAAACCTAAGGGATAAATGAAAAGAAAGGGAAAGACTGACAAGACAAGAGGGAGCCTTCCCCGCAAGCCCAAGGGCACAAAAACCATAAGGACATGGGGGGAGGTGCACTAGACTGTGCACACACACACACAAAAATGCAAAACCCTAACCTAACCAATAGATAAAAACAACTGACCAACGAGAAAACCTACCTCTCAAGAGCTAGGAGTGGAGGATGAAGGCAAGAGAGGACAAAGGCATAGATCATACAGCCATGAGGAGCGAGGACAACAAAATAACGAAGTCGCAGGGAGCACAGAAGACGTAGGAGAAAAAAAACAAAAAGTGAAGAATCACTTAGGGCCCAAGCCCTTATATAGCCCGTGGATGATGTCACCACCTTTCGGTGTTTCAGGGTTTGAAACACTAAAAGGTCCAAAGGTTTGGTCCTTTGTCCTTTTCGGTGTTGTCGGAGGCTGAAAACACCGAAAGGGCCAGGTTTCAGCCTTTCAGCCATTTCAAAATTTTGGAGGACTCTAGGTCCTCTGAAATGCCAAAAGGGAAAAAAATGCTGAAAAATGCTTTGGCTTGGCTCAACCGGCCTGTTCAGAGACCCACTTGTGAGGAATTGTGAAAGGGGTAGACTCAAAAATACAAAAGACACAAAAAAAGGGAGGTTCCCATGGTTAAAGGACCAAAATGGGGTGTGTGTGTTGTGGACCCACAACAAATAGCCTCAACAAAAGGAGGAATGACCAAGGCATTTCTTCATCATCAAGACTCTTCTGGGTTGTAACTTTGTAGTAGAATGAAAACCAAGTGATGTATGCATTGATGATCTTTCAATAACTTTCAATTCTGAAGTTTCTACTGATCTCCTTAGTGTTTGTTCATGTGTGTTCATTCCTTGACCTTCGATTGTGGTAACCCGAACATTTGTCAGCTATTCCCAACCTTCGCCATGTAGATCAGGGATTCCTAGAAAGATATTTGCTACTAGTCATGTGTCCATAGCCCCGACAAAGTTTTCCCTGAATCCCAAGTATAACCTTGCTCTACTGTCAGTCAGTCGTTTATACCCCTGGTAGAGGTTGTCATAGTCACCCTAGTATGTTTTGTCTGCTAGGCTGTATCTTTTGCTTGAGAGTTTTGTTCTTTGGAAATTTGTTCTTATTTTCCCTTGGGTGCATGAAATGTATCAGGCTTTGGATGTATGTTTATTCCATGTGTTCAGTTCCATACTTTCTTCTTCCAAGCAGCGATTAGGTTGTGCCACCCAGATTTCACACTTGTGACCTCTTTAGGCTACTTTTCTTTTTGTGTTCTCTTTCTTATCTTTCTTTAGCTATTTATTTCTTTTTTTGTTGCCTTCACATTCATTTAGACTTGGGTTTTGGGATCGGTGGGTACCCGAATCCGCACACAAACATTGGTCACAACTAACAAACGCTCAAGAAACCAACGTTCTTGGGTGTCATCTCTTAATGTGTTTTGGTGATTAGCATGATCAAGCTTTAAACATCTTCATGTCTACCAATGATAGATGTCACCACTTTGTCTTTTGGAGTGTTCTCTGCGTTGTATGTTTCCTTGGAGAATTTGACTAAGAAATACCTCTGCTCCCATTTTAGGAACCATTTGGAATGAACCCGAGACACACTTGACCCAAAGCAAAATGACCCTTGACAAAAGGAGGCGACCAAGGATGGAGGAAAGGACTGATGGCAGAGAAAACAAAAAATTAAGGAAAGAAAAAACAAAGAAAGTAAAAGGCTATGATACAAGGGATGGAAGGCAGTCCTTCTTAGGATCTGAAGTAATGTTTGAGGAATTTCCCATTGAATGGAAATTGGGTCAACTCTCTATTTAAAGTGTTGATCCTAAAAAAAATTTCTCCCAAAATCTATGATATATGATAAGGGCATGTCCACAAATTTTGGAATTTGGTGTGGCTTCCCAGCTTTTCTTTTACCTTATCCCACATGAGAACAAGGTCAGAGATCCTAAAGGATTTAATGGTGGCTCTCTTATCAAACCACCGCTTGATGATGGCCTCATACTTTGACACATACTCTAGGGCCAACTTTCTCTTCTCCTCCAAGTTGAGGAGCTTCATAAGACTAACTTGTACTCGATCTTCACCTCCAACATATTGGTCCATAAATATTAAGATTGGGATTTTCAAGTTCATAGGAAAGACCAGTTGCAAGACATAAAGAAATTGGTATGGGGATGTCCCCAAAGCGTTCTTCATCCTCACCCAGTCGGACCACAGGGCATACTTTAGTTATGTGTGCCAATCCCAAGGATTGTCGTCTAGGAGATGTTTGATCACTTTTGTCAAGTTCTTGTTGGTAGACTCTGCTACTTCGTTGCCTTGTGGATAATAATTAGAGGAGAATTTGAGGATTACCTAGTTTTTGAAGGCCCATTGTGTGAGCGAGGAAAATAAGAAAGAGGGAGCATTGTCACATACCAGATAAAATGGCATTCCAAACTAGTTATGATGCGCTCCTTTAGGAACTTGGTCACTAGCTCTGTGGTGCAATTCTTCAATGCTTGGGCCTTCGTCAAGTGTGTGCAGTAATAGGTAGTTATCAGAATGAACTTGTTTCCTACAGATGAAGGGGTTTTAATCACTCCAACAAAATCTAAGCCCCATTGGGCGAATGGGTGTACCTCATATACCGGCTGTAAGGGCATTACCAGATTTCTTTCCCAGGTTGCACTTGTTTGGAAAGTGTGGCATGATCTTATGTGCTCTCTAGTGTCTTTGAATAATGTTGGCCAAAAATATCCTACCCTCAAGATTTGGTGAGCGGTTTCCTCGGCTAAGTCGTGCCCTATCCCATATTTGTCATGAAAATCTTCTAGGACTTATTTTTCTTCTAGCCTATCCAGACACCTCAGGTACAAACCCTCATAATTGTGTTTATACAAATGGCCATTCTTTAGCATGTAGGAGCTAATTTGGATTTTCAAGGCCCTTCTCTATGAACCATTCATCCCCTTTGGGAAGCAATTATGTAGTGGGTAGTAAACTATGTCTTGATACCATATATCAGTGATTACACCTTGATCGGTGTAATTTTGGCATACTAGACCTTTTTCCACTTCAGAGATCAGTTTCATCAAGCCTTGGCTCCTTACTAGTTTCATTGGCTGGATTTCTTGGTCAAACTCTTGTAGGATTGCCATTCATTTCCCTCTTCTCTCTCCCAACTCATTCTAAATCAACAGAGACTTCACAGCTACATTAGGGACTATCCCGAAGACTTTGCTTCTCAAGATGTAGTGTCAAAACTCCTTCACTTCTTTGACAAGAGCAAAAGACTATTTGTTCAGGTTTAGGTACCTAATCTCAGCATCTTTAAAGGGGTAACTCATGAAAGCTATGGGTCTTTCATCTTCACTGCCTTTCTTCTTAGTGAGGATACTCACGCATGAGTACTCTGAGGTGAAAGAATATACTTTAAAAGGAATGGTGTAGTCAGGGATGATAAGGACAGGATTCGTAGTGATCATGCCTTTTATCTCCTCAAAATATTTCTTTACTGGGATAGTCCACTCAATATTGGCATCCTTTTTTAGCATATCATTCAGGGGTTTTACTATTTATTTGAAGCCGCTGATGAACTTCCTTATGAATTTGATCTTCCCGAAGAAGGATTTCAGCTCTTTGTGGCTATGAGGCCATTTCAACTTCAGAATGGATTCCACCCTCTCAGGATCTATTACTATCCCATCTTCTGAAATGATGTGTCCCAACAAATTTCCATCATTCACACCAAACACGCATTTCTTTGGATTGAGGAAAATCCCATATTCCCTGCATCTTTGGAGGCACTTTCTAAGATCCTTCACATGATTTGTTGTTTGTTTTGAAAATATTGTGAGATCATCCATGTAAATGATAATGCATTTCCAAATAGCCCTTTGAAATCTATTTTCATGGCCCTTTGGAAAATGGCCCCCGCATTAATTAAACCGAAAGGCACCCGTCGATAAGTGAAGGTTCCCCATTTGGTTGTGAATGTTGTTTTTAGTCTATTCTCTTCATGTACCATTACTTGATTGTATCCAGAGTAACCATCTAGGAAGGACATCATTTGGGACCCATTAACTATCTGCAACACTTCGTCAAGAGATGGGAGGGGGTAATTGTCCTTTTGAGAGGATTTGTTCAAGTTCCTGAAGTCCACGCACAATCAGATCTCATCGGTCTTCTTTCTTATTGGCACCAAGTCCATGACCCACATAGGGTATCTTATGGGGAATATGATTCTAGAATCTATTAGCTTCTAAACTTTCTTTTGTATCAAGGGTTCCATGGTAGGTTTGACAGTCTGTTGACATTGGCGGAATGGTTTGGAGTTTGGATTCAGTGGGATATTGTGTACAATGACTGAGGTGTCACATGTTTTTTAGCTCTTCATAACTCCAGGATATGACATCTCGGTACTCTAAAAGGAGGTGGACCATCTTGTCCCTTTCTTCTTTGGTACATACTCTCCCAATGTGAACTTCTCTTGGCTCGTCTTCGGTGGAAAGGTTGTAGGATTCATATTCTTTACCATCAGGTGGTATGTCCAGACATCTTTTCATAGCAGTTTCATCGCTATAAAAAATCATTTCTAGTTCCACCATTCCTTTGGGTATGGAATTGGTTCTTAAGTTTATGATTCCTTGATCATCAGGGTCATCCATGCTAACTTCTTCTTCTGCCTCTTCTTTTTCTTCATCTATGATTTTTTTCTTGAACACTCCTATGCACATGATAAACTCCAGGATGTGATGGTCATCTTGAAAGACTTGGAAATTGGTAATGTTATCCAGGATGGATAGGGCTGCAACAAGTTCAACTGAGAACTTCTTTAGTTTAGACTTCTCCATCGGATGTAGCGAACTAGCGGACACGGCCAGAGCATTGGCCACAACATTCTTTCTTCATGGGATGGCCTTGATGTTGAATGCTTCGAAATTGTTTCTCAAGTCCCATACCCTGTTTTGATAGGCGGAAATCCTTCTATCATTGAAAGAATACTGATTGCTGATTTTTTTGACGACCAATTATGAATCTCCTTCCACCATCAAAGCTCTTATCCCTTTCTCATGGTCCAAGAGAAGTCCATGAACCAATTCTCTGGATTCTGCAACATTGTTAGTGAATAGAAATTGTAATATGTATGCAACATAGAAAGACTTACCTCTTGGATTTATGATTTCAATCCCCACTCATGGTCGTTGCTTGCATTTGGAGCCATGGAAGTGTAATTTCCATATCTGGTACTGCTTCGCGGGTTTCAAACCGTCCAAAACCTTTTTAGAGAATCCCTTTGTTCGGGGTTGTTGCTTCTTTCCTCCGTCACTACCCGAGGAAGTTGATTCTCCTTTTTCCATCTCTTCGGCACTTTGGGGGCTAGGGGATTTGGTATTTTCACCTTATTTGTCTCTTTGTGGTTCTCTATATGGAGGACACGCTCCATCATTTGAAGTGCTCCAGTCACTGAGTAAGTTCAATGTAGGGTTACAGGTGTCTGTATCTGACCCACTATCTTGACTTTCAGTCGAGGCATCTATGTCCAATAAGTTATCTGTTCTGACCATAGAGTCACCTTCACTTTCCTCCTCAAGGTTTTCCTCTTCCGCTTTAGGTTCCCTTAAGTTTTTGACAAGTAGGAAAATTTGGGTCAGCACTCGAGACTGCACATTTTGGCAATTGGAGCACGTGAATTCTAAGTGACTCTCTTGATGCAACTGACAGTACCCTGACAAAAGAAGGATGTTAGGGTCTACCTCTTTCCCTAAGTATTGCATTCTTTTTGTTATATTTCTGATGAAGTTTTGAAAGATGTCTTCATGGATGTTGGGTTCCAGTAGGACTTGCACCGGACTATGGCTTTTTTCTTCAACCTCCCTGATCTGGAACATGAAAATTCCATCCATTCGATAGGTGCCTAGGTCAGTCTATGTGAACATGACTCCATTTGGAGCATTATATTCAGTGATCGTCTTCCTTAACTTATGCTCAGCATCAATTTTGATTTGGTTGTTCAGTCCTTTCCATGGAAACCATAGCTGTGTGAAATCAGTGGACAACCATCCTCTCAAGCATTTGGTCCATTCTCTGCTTAGTAACATTCCATAATTTTTAGGAATATCTACCACATGCACATTGATGTACTCTTGTATCCTTGGATCAACAACCAGTTGGATGTGTACGTCCTTGAGAATGCCAATCGCCTTGACCTTTGTCTTGTCAAGTTTGATCACCACTTCGTTTGTGGTTTGTGGAATCATTCCCAATTTTTGACAAATAGATAATGGAATGATGTTGCAAGATGATGCAGAATCAATCAGGAAGTTGCGTAGGTTCTTTTCGAATATTTGTAGACTGAGTAGGAATGGGGGTACCTCTATCTTATCTTTGAACATTGTTGGGAAAGCTTCAGTAGCATTGACATTAGAGGTGGTCTTGGTGTTTCTAGCCGTCCCTCCTTGTTTCGAATGGTCCAAAGATTTTAAGAGGGCTTCTCTCTGAGAAGGACAATCTTGGAGCATCTCCAACATCGATATGTTAGCCTTGGTCTTCTTTAGCTCTTCAACTGCACTGTGTTTGTCGCTTGACCATGTCGGGTTTCTATAAGTAACGAACGTGTTTGGTGGGGGTGTAGCAAGAGCATTCAGGCCTCTTGGTGGTGTAGGATTATTGCTCACTTGGGGATCTAGTGGAGTTGGTTGTTTGCTTGGAGGAATGCCATCATTCATAGGTTCCTTTCAACTCTGTAGATTGTAGGAATTTCAAATGTCATTCTGAAAGGCATGAACTTTTGAACTCTTTTTCTCCCGAACAAGGGCCCGGATTCTCTCTATTTCTAGATTCATAGGAATCGAACATCATGGTGTTGAACTAAATGGGTGGATCTTCTGGATCCTAGGGATACTGATTATGGGAGTTGCCTCCATGTCCATTATTGTTTTGGTGTAGATTCGGAGCCCTGACAAAATTGGCATCCGCAGCTTCATAGGAATTAGCATTGTATGTCGGTATACTACCATTGTTGGGTCAGGTGTTCCATGGTCTATTCGGTCTTTGTTGTCCAAACGGCTTATCCTGTGTATTTTTGTTACCGTTGTAAGTATTGAAACTCTAATTTTGATTTTGGGGATAAGAATTTGGACCAGTCGGTGCTCATTGGTACCCACTTTGGTTTTGGGAAGGATTCAACTTCATTTGGGTGAGCTCATTTGTGATTTGGGACAAGTTCTTCTTTACGACATCTAATTCAGAGGCTAAGCGAGTATCAGGCTCAAGTTGGGGTACAACCCTCTATTCTACAAATGATTTTTTGTGATCCTTGTAACTGAGATAAGTGATGGATGGTGGTAGGGCCACAAATGGATGTGTCAGGACCAGATTCAGCAGATGTAGATGAGTGTCCAAAGCTTGACTGCTCGCTGAAAATGGATGTGGGGCAGCAACGTTGTTAATGATGGACATGGTTGTGAAGTTCCCTTCTTGTGGATCCATTTTCTATGTGAATGTTATAGCCTCATTATACACCTTTTACATTGTGTCTATATTCGTAGGCGGGAGTCTTCTTAGAAAGATCAAGGTGAAGGGATCTAGAGCTTTGAGGTAAACTTGTATGACGGCTACCTTTGGTATGGTGTAAGGAGCTTCCAAATTTTCATGCATTTTGTTGAAATGATGATTGAACATGGTGATGGGCTCCTTAGGATATTTTCTTGTTGTTATGAACTGGTGATGTATCATAGTCAGATCTACATACAACTTGAATTGATTGAGAAATTTGGTTTCAAACTTGTTCCATGTAGAGAAAGATCCCCTTAGTAAATTCAGGTACCAGTTGTATGGAAATTCTCCCAAGGTGTATGGGAAAAGATGACAGACAACATCTTGGTGGGAAATATCCTTACAGTTGAAAATTTATTTGAAGGCACAGATGTGCTCTTCTGTTGTCCTTGATTCACCATATACGAAACATGTGCAAAATCTCTCCAGATTTTTAGGCAATTCATGGAGCTTCCCAACAAAATTTAATGGTGAAATTTTTGCGTTGGCAAAGAAAGCTATTGGACAATGTTGTTGCAAATTCTGATTTTGCACGTTCTAATTTTGATTTTGGTTTATGGCTACAGTTGGGACAGCGATGTGTGATTTTTGTCCAAGAGGGTTATGTGACTCGGAAGGATGGTGAGAGGAGTTCTCTCTTGTCTTCCCTTTGTCACTGCGAGCTCTTCGATGGTGAGTGACTTGAATGAACTCACTTCTTTTTGAAGATGATCTAAGTACTCCCTCAAACTGTTCTAGAGAAAAGGATCCAATGTTATCCAGCTTTTCAGTCTTGAGGCCCTCCTTATAGCGCCACTTTTGTTGAGTGTCATTTTTACACAATTCAACGGCTAGGATCTCGAGATTCAATTTCCTCTCTTGAATAATAATGAAGTTATTCCCAAGGTTCTCCAAGGTCAGGTCACAACCTTCTTGGTTACTCTTTTGAAGATAAATGTGAATGTTCATGAGGAGGCCTTTGCTAGTATGTTCAAGACATCAAACTGCAAACAACTTTAGTACTTTTTTTGGTATTTTCTTATTTATCAAAGATTTGTTTTTTAATTGAAGATGCAATTTTATATTTTCTAAAGATGATTACTTTTATAATTATGACAGAATTTAAATGAGAAAGGTAAAAAGAAATCAAATGAACTTGCTGAAAATGAAATCCTAACGGACATAAAATGTTGTCGATCTTCCCTTGTGAATTGAATGATGGAGAGATTTGGAACAAACCCACAAAGTATAAATCAGATGATGTCACAATTCTATACTCGATGGATGCAATCATTTGGAGAGAAAATGTATTCACTCATGCAATATTTTCAAAACCTATCAAATTCTGAAACCACCAAGATATGTGCACACATGAAACAAATTTATCGTAAAGCCCAATAGATGATCTCTTCCACACATTCATCACAACAAGGTAGATAGATTAAAAAAAAATCCAACTAAAAGAAATGCAGATTCGAAACACAATAAATAATTGGCTCTTTGAAAATGATGGACAAGCATGCATAGATTCATCACTTTCGCATAGATAGCATAAATTTCACACAACGAATGAAGCACCCAATTGTAGATTTTATTTCATTAGGAATTTGACCCTATTACATTACTTTTGATTATAATATATAGATTTTTGATCTATAAACTCTGAATGCCAAAATTAGGGCATCAGAGAGTCTAAATTAATGAACATGAGCTAAAACTAAGACTTTGTTGAAAGGAAACTACTGCTAACTGATACTTAACATCTTGCATGGATTTTCAATCCCTTTACAATCAGTTTGTCCATGCAAGAGGGATCAAACTCGTCAAGAAAAGAGAGAGAAAGAAGATGGAGTTTCTTTGTATGCAACTGATGTCTTCTTCTTGATCTTGGAGTTCTCCCTTGGAATCTTCATCTGGAATTTTCTCTGCGGTGGGAACTAATAGGGGACCCTTAGTCCTTCAAAAATGAACTCCAGTTGAGCACCCCTTTGATTTGGAGTTTGAACTCCATGAAAAAAAGTGATCTCGCTGGAAACACTTAAAATTTCAGACCCCGACCTCTCCTCCAAAGTTTTTTTAGTGCTCGAAAAATGGTAAGTGTCAACATCCAAATCTGGAGGCCCAAAAGTTTTGGCCCTTTTGGAGGTTGAAAGGTTGAAAAGGCTAAAAGGATGAAGTATTGGGGGGGTCAAAAGGCCAAAAATTGCATAGGTCGAAGGGGTTGAAAGGTCGAAAGGCCAAAAAGCTGAACTTAGCCTTTTGGGAAAAAATTGTAAAGTGTGAAAAACTGTCATTTTCAAAATTGCCAAAGGGCTCTAAGGAGTCAGTTTGAGAAGACTTCTGGATGTGCAGTCCAGAGCCTTTATATTATCTCATGGAATTCTCCTTAATTTATCTCTTTCCTCTTTACTTTATTGACCCTTCATTCTTGCTTCTCTCTGAATATGGTCAATTCAAAAGTAAAGAACTTGATCTCCTCTTCATGTTTTGACATTACCTGCATGTCTTCCCTAGACTAGAACAACTATTGTAGGGCCTCTTTGGTGTTGACCTCTGCCAGAATATCTATGAACTATTGAACCACATCTTTTGATGGATGCAATATCTATTTATCTTGGTCCTGGTATAGATCAAGGCCAATCCCTATGAAGAAACCATCTATCTCCTTCACCCATTCCATGACTTCCTCCTGTTTTTCCAATATGTGGACTCGACACTCTTCACAGACCTTAATTGTCTTACCTGTGCTTTTGACCCAGGTTTCAAAGTTGTCCAACTCTTCGCCCTCATATATCTTCACTAAGATCTGGAAGCTTTGCCTCTTGATTATCTTTAGGTCTTGGAGGGCGAATTTTCCATTGGTTATCTCAAAATCTAAGCCACCCTCATTCTCCATCAGGTCTATCAATTTTTTTGCTTCAACCAAGATGACTTGTAAAGGCTTAAACACCATTTTGACGACCCCTTCTCTATACTCTTCAAAGTCATTTTTCCAGTTTGCACTTTCTTGGATGAAGGAAGGGGTCAAACTTGCTGGTAAGTCTGGGGTAGCCCTCTTTTCTATTACGGCCTGTAATGAGGCCACTGGGCAACTTGGATCAATAGGACCCACCATTTTATGAATGAACCTCTTCAAAGCCTCATTCTGCTCTGTTAGGGACTTTATGGTTTCCTCTTCCTTGCTCATGAATCCTAGATCATGCTTAAGCCCTAAAGCTACCAATGTCTTGCTCCCTTCCCTATTAGGCTAACCCAAGTCTACCTCTTCAAGAGTGTAATCTTCTAGGGTGGCTTGTGGTTGAGAAGTGCTAGCAGAAGGAATTGCTACTTGTGTCTTCTAGAGACCCCTATTGTCTTGGGTGACATGGGATATTGTCCTAGTTGGTATGTTAACCTTTGTTTGGTGGAAGGCTTTCCCTAAAGATGCCATACTTATGTCTTCTCCCTCTTCCTCATTAGTGTAAATCCTCTTTTGATTCTGAATCTCCCTAGTAAACCAAGTAGGTTTACAAAAGGAGGTGACTAGCTCATATGGGGAAATGTGGAGGATTGACACCAAGTTTTGTGACATGGGGGTCAATTGCTCTTCTGATTCTTTATCCTGTTCCCCCTCCTATTCACCATCTCTTTCATTCACTTCTTCTCTATGACCTTCTCCTTCTCCCCTTCCATTTCCTCCCATCTCTTCCTCTGCTACCCTATCTTATCCATCCTTACCTTGGCCCTCGTCCCCCAAAGAACTGAGCAACACTTCTGTATTGAGGCTCGTCATGGCCTCCAGTATGGTTTTGAAAGTGTTGGAATTATATTGAGATAATTTGTACTGAGAGGGGAGGGGTGAATCAGTGCCTCTAAAACTTTTCTTGGTTAGCCCATTAACCCTTAGTCATCAGTTTGTAAAATAACTTATCTATATGTTCATCTTTCTTTATGCATATGAAATCATATCATACATTCCATTTGATGTTTAACAGTAAAAGAAACATACATGAAATTTGATAACACATGACATAAGATATGATATCACAAAAAACTCTTATTAAGGAAGTAAAAACTGTGGTGGGGATTGTTACCCACAAACTTCACTATCTGCAGATAAGAAGAGTCAGTTAAGGCTTACAATTTGGTCACTTCTGATGACCTACCCTGTTAGGAGTATTATAGTGGAGACCTGTTAAGATCTACTTCATTTGAATCTTTTAACAACACTGTTAAGTGTGCACTCTGTTAAGAGATTTACAAAGGATGGTTAAGTCCACCTTCTACAAAAGGATTTTAGATGTGATGCA
>MU224265.1:422614-455044 GCA_018584345.1 Thuja plicata | reverse complement strand
AATCATCCTTCCATGATTGAGTATTACCTTTATCTGCTCGTCGGTAGCCTCTGTGTGTTCTTGTTAACTGATGTATTTTGTTTCTGCTCTTTGCATGAATTTTGCCTTCTGCTCCTTAGATGCTCTTTGTGGCTATCAATTATTAAGAATTCATGTGCTCACAATTGAGTACGAACATCTATTTATACTAATCTAGGCTCAATTATTGATTCATGCATTTACACATTAACTCTAGATTCAAGATATACAACTTGATCTTGATCTGTAGTTATATATGCTTTTGATCCATTAGGATGCTTTAAATCATTTACATAAAGCATGCATGACCATCTAATATGATTTAAAACAAAAATAAAACTCTATAAATAGATTTACATTACTTTAATTGACGTGTAAAACTCAGATCCACAATTTGCGAGTTCTTGATCTGTCTGTCGGTTCTGATGGTCAGTTTTCTTGATCGTCGGTGTTCTTTTTTGAACATGTCATCGGGTATGCTTGTCTGTTCTTGTCAGGTTGATTCTAGAAACTATGTTTTCGATAATGCTTGTGTTCACCGGTGAAGCTTGTCACATTTATACTTAGCATTTTTTCTCAAAATTCTTTGTGTTGTCGGGTATGCTTGCATTTCACCAGTACTGCTTATGGTTCGTCGATGATGCCTGCTGTCTGCCGGTAATGCTTTCTGACTATTTTTTCCTCTCTGAGTATACTAATGGAAAAATAATGTCATCAGAAAGGTGAAATGGCTTTTGTGCTTATTGACCCCTAAGGAGTCAGGATGAAGCACAGTAGAAGAAATGATGGTGGTGGAGTAGGTGTTGGCATTGTGAGTGGTAGAGTAGGAATAGGCACTATGAGTGGCAGAACAAGAGTGGGAAGAGTGGAAGTTGAAGGAGGCAGAGTTGGCGTTGGAGTTGGGAGAGAAGGTGGAGTAGGAATTGGGGGTGGCTAAGAGGATGGTGGTATGGGAATGTGCGGTAGTGGAGTAGAAGTGGAGCTTTATCCCCTATTATATTTTGAGCTTCTAGGGCATCTTGAGTGTCAGGCCCTTGGCCTGTGTTGGAGCTTATCCTTGTGACTAGCATGTTTAGTGCCGAATTGGTGAACTAAGTCGGAGGTGGAGTGAGGATTACATGTGGTTAGATAAGTGTTAGAGACCCCATTTCAAATCCTATTGTTGAATTGGGCATGTCTTTTTCCTGGTCTGCAAAGCCTTCTAGGTCTTCAAAATCATATACTTAGAATTCATCTGAGCCTAAGGCATCCAGAGGATTTTCCTACTCTTTAGGGTCGTCTATGTGTTTCTGAGAAGTCTCCTTTTCCTTCCTCTTTTGAGATCTTTTCCTTTTGACCAGAGGTACATCTTCCTCTTCTTTTGGCTCCTCTTGTAAGGTCTCTAGTCATGGAGACACAAAAGCTCTCCTCCTTTTATACATTTTCTTCCCCTTTTTGGTGGTAGGAGGAGATTAGCCAGAGGTGGATGGGCCTTCATCTTGTGGGGCTTGTGATGATCCCACTAGAGGATCTATTTGTCTATTCATTCTATTTTTGGGAGCTTTGTGCCTTGGATTTGAATCGTATTCTACTGCATGTTCATGGCCATAAACTATGCTTGGTTTATGTGGTGGTGCTTTCTTATATGGGGGCACTGTAGACTTCTCCCTGCGTTTCTTATCTTCCTTCTTGGGTAAAGAAATTATGGCCTTTTGATCCATGTTTTGGTTGTCCAGAGCGCATGCCTAGCTTGAAATTCAATGTCGTTGTTCTCATCTTTATCAACTTTTGCATTCATGATGGGCCTATCATATATTTTATCCAAAGTATAAATTGCCTCCAACACCCTATCTAAATCATTTTCCCAAACCTTTGGGGGAATTGGGGTCTTCAATGTCTCCTTTGCAATGGAGAGGGCATCCTACAATAGTCCCTGATTCTGACCTCGTGATTTTCTACACAGTTTACCCAATGATCTTCAAGGTGCAGTTCATGAATATAGAATTTGTCAATAGTGTTGTTGTATGTGCCTATTGGGTCAAATCTAGGTCAAACTATTTTGTAAGGTTGAAGTGGGAACTCATCCCACTCGAAGGCCAAGGATTCACATACCTTCATGTTTTGTAGAGTGTATGGGCCCAGAAGAATAGGGAAGTCCCAACAATGTTTCTTCTTATGTTTTATATGCTCATAAGCATCTACGAGCTGCTTGGCCATTTCTAAAGTAATTACCCAGTTAGAGGGATACCTGGGAAAATTCTTCAGTTTCAAAGTAGACCCCACCACCTGGATATATGTGAATGTCTTGAATTGTATGTAGTAGGCCCCAATGGCCCTCACCTTGGTAGTTTCTTCTTCCAACATCCTCTTCACAAAATCACCTTCAATAGATCGAATGATTGTGAAGATGAAAGTGTCATTTACTATTTTGTAATCCCGGCTATTGTCTGGCATATTTGCCTTTCTTACCAGTTGTGGATATACAACATGGGGTCATACATTATGATCATTTATGTTGCCTCTTTTGGTAAGTCCTGGATAGTATGCTCATGCGGCTAGCTAGTGTATGTACTTACAGGTTATTTCTCACCATTGTTAGTTGTTCATCCAATCTATTACTGATAATTGTTCCCCTATCAAACTTGGACTTGTGGCCTCTGATCTTCTCTATCAGGAGGATCATCCAATCCTCAAGTTGGATGGACTAAGGTATTCCATACTCTCTGCTTAGTAATGTCACCGTTGCATGGAGTCATCCTTCATATACCCTCTCCAGATATCTATCTTATCCAATTTGTTTTTTGCAGGAGGTTGATTGAGGTAGTTGTCATTAATGATATCTTATGCCTCTTCACCTTTGTTTCGGAACCACCTGAGGCCCTTTTCAATGATGAAGTCATAGAACTTTTCTATGCCCTTATGGAGGTGGAAGACCTCTTCTATGATGTATGGACTTATGTCTAGCATCACCTATCCCTTAGTGTTTCTAACCACTCTTTCATCTGGACTGTAATGGTTTGAAAGTGACATGATCAGCTCAGATGAGGAGACATCCACTGGGTGGGCTGCTACATTAGCCAGGCCTGAAAGGACTAGTAAAGTGCAGTCCTCGGATCTTCCTACTAGCTGGGAGCATCTTACCAGGAACTCATCGCAATCTACGTTCCCAATGTCAGTGTCTGTGATTTCTATGTGTTTATTTCAAACCTTTGAAGGGGGGTGATTCCCCTTGTACATGTACTTCATTGGAGACATTGTTCGTTGCTTAGGCATTCCTGCGAGAAAAGAGCAAGTATCAGTGTTTTATTGAAAATGAAACTACAAAAATAGGAAAAAACTGACTAATCTAGGAAAATAGAAGCGGAAATCTCTTCAAGTAGCTAGAAATGCATATTTCACACTTTCAGCCTTTTCGGGCTTATAGATGCCAAAAATTGGATTGGGGTCTCAAGGCTGAAAGTGCAAAAAGAACAAGCGATGAGGAACAAAACCTTTCAGACTTTCGAGGTGCAAACATCTAAACAGAATCTCAGACTCCAAAAGTCCAAAATCCACAGATGGACGACCATGCTTCAGCAATTCGGACTTGTCAGTGTTTCAGACATTTTGGAGGTCCAAAGTGCTAAAAAGGCCGAATGCGTGAGAAACACTTGGGCAACAGAAAACAAACCCGACCCAGTTTTTGGCCTTTCGTAGGCCGAAAAACTATGACAAAGGTCATGCCAGAGAAAACCTAAAGGAAAAACAAAAAGAAAGGGAAAGACTGAACAGACAAGAGGGGGCCTCCCCCGCAAGCCCAAGGGCACAAAAATCCTAAGGAATTGGGGGGAGGCGCACTAGACTAGACACACAAAAAAATGCAAAACCCTAACTTAACCAGTGGAGAAAAAACAACTGGGCAGCAAGAAAACCTACCTCTCAAGAGCTAGGAGTGGAGGACGAAGGCAAGAGAGGTCGAAGGCATAGAGAAAACAACCACAAGGAGCAAGGACGATGAAATGACAAAGTCATAGGGAGCACGGAAGACGCAGGAGAAAGAAAACACAAAGTGAAGAATCACTTAGGGCTCAAGCCCTTATATAGCCCGTGGATGACGTAACCACCTTTCAGCATTTTGGGGTCTAAAACACAGAAAGGTCTGAAGGTTTGATCCTTTGGCCATTTTGGTGTTTTTAGGGGCCAAAAACACCGAAAGGGCCATGCTTTGGCCTTTGTCCATTTTGGAATTTCGAAGGACACTAGGTCCTCCAAAATGCCAAAAGGGTGAAAAGGGTGAAAGATGCTTTGTCTTGGCTCAATAGGCTCATTCAGAGACCCACTTGCAAGGAACCAAGAAAGGGGCAGACTCAAAAAACCAAAAGACACAAAACAATGGGGGGCCATGGTCAAAGGACCAAATGGGGTGTGTTTTGTGGACCCACAAAAGTTAATGTTCCTACTTTTGATATGAAACAAGATTTAACACAAATGAAGGTTTCAGTATGTATAGCAGAAATGATAAAAATTAAAGAACATAGAGAAGCAACATTTTCTTTATTTACTGATATTATGAATACATCAGAGAGTAAACTTGATAATGTAGAACAGAAAAATAATCAGAGTTTTAAGACCCCATAGGTTTATGTGGGAGACACAATTACCAAGGAGCCTTCACAAGTAGATCCATTATATGTCACCTTTTTTGTAAATAATAGGTTGATTAGAAATTGTATAATAGATTCAGGAGATGATGCTAATGTTATGCCCTATGAAGTTATGAGAATTTTGGGCATGAATGTTGATACTTCATATGGAGCATGTTATGCAATGGATAATATAGAGGTCCCTGTTGTAGGAACAATGAAAGATGTTGAGGTGAGAATTGTTGCATTCCCTGAGGCAAAATACAGAATTGACATAATCGTTATTGATATTCAGCCTCATTGTGGGATGTTGTCATCAAGAAAGTGGGTAGCTATAGTTGGAGGTAATGTACAGTTGGATTCATCTTATGTTACCATTCCCATTAATGATAATGAGGTAAAGTTGTATAGGGATCCTAGAGCCCCTGTTGTAGTGGAAAAATAGATCCTAATCAAATGACTTGTTTTTTTATACTAACTTGGATAACTTTAGAGTGCATTAGGTGGAGCCTTTATTAAAAATATATGAACCTATTATCAAGGAACTACAGTTATAATAGGAGGGTTTATGGAAATTGTATTTTGATTGTGTATGCTCCAAAGATGGATCGGGAGTAGGTATTTTTTTTATTTCTCCATCATGTGTCATATTTATGTACTCCTTTTTTCTTGCTTTTGAGTGCACAATTAATGTTGTTGAATATGAGGCACTCATATTAGGGCTTGAAGTGGCTATGAGACATAAGATTAAAATCTTGAGGGTTTTTGGGGATTAAGAGTTAGTTATTTCACAGGTCAGATCTTTGTACAGTTCAAAAAATAAAAGATTGAAACAGTACAAGCATGCAATATGGGATAAATTGGAGTTTTTTTATGCCTTTTCAATTTAGTGGGTAGAAAGGTCAAAAAAAATATTATGGTTTATTTTATAGCAAATGTTGCTTTGAAAGAAAATGATTTAACATTGACTAGAATTTCCCTAATAGAGACAAAGTCAAGGCCTTCCATTCCTAACAATATTTATAATTGGAAAGTTTTTGAAGATGATAGTGATATTCTGAATTTCATTCAAGGTGTTGATAACTATGATGGTCAGGAGATTGATTGTAATGCATTGATAAAAGTGGTAGATGAAAAAGAGATAATAAATGGAAAGGAAATTGTTCAGTTAAATATTAATAAGACTCCACAAGGTCTAGTAGAGTTAGAAGGTATTTTCAATGATAATGATAATAGCTCTCACTAGAAATATTTTTCCAAGTTGGAAGATTTGGAATAAATTAACTTAGGGTCTGAATCTACTACTAAGATGGTATACTTGGGAAAGAAATTGGCTCCTCGTATCAAAACAAATTTGATAAATCTGCTAAAAAGGTACAAGCATGTTTTTTTTGGTCTTATGAGGATTTGAAAGCATATAGGGAGGATTTGTTTCAACATGAGATTCCCCTGAATCCTGAAGCAAAACCTTTTAGACAAAAGTAGAGACCCATTAATCCAACTTTGGCCCCAAAAATGAAGTAAGAATTGATGAAACTTATAGAAGCTAAAATCATTAAACCTATAGACATTCCTCTTGGGTTTCTAAATTAGTGCCAGTAAGAAAAAAGAATGGAGATATTAGACTCTGTGTGGATTTTAGAAATTTGAATGTCACTTATTTAAAAGATAATTATTCTTTCCCCAATATGGAAGCAATGCTTCAAATGGTAACTAGTTGTGATTTATTGTCTATGATGGATGGTTTCTCTGGATACAACCAGGTAAAAGTAAAAGACTCTGAACAATACAAGATAACTTTTACTACTCCATCCAGGGCACTTATCTATATGTTAGGATGCCATTTGGTTTGACCAATACAGTTGATAAATTCCAGAGAGAAATGGATGTAGCTTTTAAAGAATTTATGATGTCTTTATGGTAGTTTATCAGGATGATACAACTACTTATTCTGAATATGCAGGGGATCATTGTAAGCACTTGGAAAAAAATTGTAAAGCTTTGGATTATGGTGTGTCATTGAATCCTAAGAAATGTCAATTTGCAGTTAATGAAGGGAGACTGCTTGGGCATATTGTATCTAGAGAAGGAGTTAGGACTGGTCCCGATAGGGTTTCTTCTATTGATAAAGTTCCATTGCCCAAAAATATCAAAGGTGTACAGTCATTCTTGGGAAAGATTAATTTTGTGAGAAGATTCATTGTCAACTTTGTTGAGATTGTCAAGCCTATTGTTAAAATGTTAAATAAGGATGTTAAAGTTTAGAGGGATGATGAGGCTTAGGAGGAATTTGTTAAGATTAAAAATGTCATTCAAGAGGCCCCAATTTTGAAGTCTTGAACTATAAACAACAATTCTAATTTTTTTCTTTTGCTTCCTTCATACTATAAAATCGGTTCTTTTGCAGAAAGACAGTGAAGGGTATGCTTATCCTATTACTTTTTTCAGTAAGTCATTGTAGGTTGTTGAGATGGAGTATGAAATAATGGAGAAACAAGCCTATGCTTTGGTAAAGGTTGTGAAATATTTTAGGCCATACCTAGTGAATGGAAGTGAGGTGTCTTATGTATCAAGTGCTACTATAAAGGATATTTTCTCTCAGCAAGAGGTTACTAGACAAAGGTGTAGGTGGATCAACCGTATTCAAGAATTCAATTTGGAGATCCAGATCACAAAATTGGTAAGAGGCTTAGGGTTAGAAAATCTAATGGCAGGGGCAACCTTGAAGCTATTCAGGTAAACAATGTCCAGTTAAATGACAAGACAAGCATTGAAAAACAGCCTTGGTACATTAATATTCTTTATTTTTTGAAAAATATGAGGTGTTTAGAGGAAATGAATGATAATCAGAGAAGAATAACTCTTAAATTTTAGGCACAGAGGCATGGCTTAATTCATGGTGACTTGCATCGGAAGAATAGAGATGGTGTGCTTCTATTTTGTTTGGATAAAACTCAAGTTGAAAGGGTTTTAAAAGATTTGCATAATGGAGTGTGTGGGGGTCATTACTAAGAAAGTACTACAACCCATAAAATCATTAGGGCCATATATTATTGTCCTAGCATATTTATAGACATGCGTTGTTATGTAGCCAAATGTGAGCATTGTCAGAAGTTTTTCAGGAAAATTGAAATATGAGAAAGCCTTACCTTTTAATACAATTCAAGCTGAGGGTCCATTCTACCAATGGGGGATGGATTTTATTGGAGAAATAAGTGAGAAATCTAGTGGGGGTCACAGATGGATTTTGGTGGCTACAAATTATTTCACAAAATGGATCGAGGTTATACCAACCAAACAAGCCACAAGAAAGGTGGTTATAACTTTTATGATAGATAATATCCTTACAAGGTTTGGTGTCCCTATTAAATTGGTTATGGATAATGCTATATGTTTTAGGTCAGAGGAGTTCAAAGATTTCTGTGCTAAATATGGAATGACTATTAGTTATTATTCTCCTTATCGTCCTCAAGGAAATGGATAAGCTGAGTCCAGTAATAAAAGATTAATGGAAATCATTAAGAGGACATTGGAGAAGAATAAAAAATCTTAGGATTCAAAGTTAAAGCTAGCGTTATGGGCTGATAAGGTGATAATGAATAAAGTAATTGGGGTATCACCATTTGAGTTAGTATATGGAGCATAGGCCAAGTTTCCTTTGAATAATTTATTGCCAGTATATAAATTCATCCAGGAGGAGGAAATTGATATCTCTGAACCAATATAAGATAGGATTATGAATCTTCTAGAATTATATGAAAAACAAACTAAGGCTCAATAATCCAATATCAAGTTGCAACAACAAACGAAGTATTTATTCGATAAAAGGGTCACTGATAGAAAGTTTTAGGTCACTGATCTGGTGCTTATGTGGAATGCAAGGGTTCAATATAAAGGTAAATATGGGAAGTTTGAATCAATATGGTTGGTCCCTTATGTTATTTTTTAATTTTATGGGATGCCTTCATATATTTTATAGAGCATGAATGGTGACATTCAGGAATTGTTAGTGCATGGACAATTCCTGAAGCCTTTCTTTGCATGAAGATAAATACTCATAATCCATGCATAGTAGTTTGTATATATGTATATATGTAGTTTGTGTTTGTTTTATGTCGTGTGTTTTAGGTTTGGTCTTCTTCTCCATAGAGTTACCAGTTTCTTAGGTTGAATTGACTTTCAACAATCCCCAAATAGAGCCATTCTTAGCACTATAAAAATTTTGTGATTACCATGTTGAAATTTTCCTAAGGCATGGAAGCACCTTGTTGAACCTGTTTGGAAGTACCTAGGTTTTAATATCAAATGATTGATTGCCTTGTGAGTTTCATGAGTGACCACCTAGTAGATATGATCTCCTCTTTGCATTTAGCTCATTTATCCATTTGTAGACCCGTGCTTACAGATTTAGTGGTATTATAGAGTGTTTCTTCCAGGCTTACCATGGAAAACCAGTTTACCAAGGGTTTCATGGTCTCATTTTTCAGGTTGAGGATCTTCTAGAGATATCAAGGATAGATTTACCCTAGTCAGGGAGCTTCCATGTGGGTCTGCAACTAGGAATCAAAGGTTGAATGGCTACCCTGTCTGCACAGTTTTATTTAAGGAAATGTTATGAGGTATTTATCCCACTTTGGTCATGTTGCGGGTGACTTAATGATAATCCTTTAAGGATCAAAAGTTTTTCATTAGTATACAAGGAAATAGTTTTTGAACCATCAGTTACATGATCATCGAGTGACAACATTCAGTCAAGCACAAAGGTCACCAAAACAAGATAATTGCAGAGGTCACCAAAAATGTCTTAGCACAGTGAACACTGACAACACTGTCACCGAAAAATAATTCATAGAGTAAACTGATAGACAGTTCACAGAGTAACCCGAGAGCACAGACTACAGAGTAACCTAAGCACCAGTCTGCCAAGAGATAGTTTTATTCCAGAGAAAAGTGGATCTGAGATACACATCATCTAAAGCACTTTAGTCTTAAAATTATATTTATGATTAGCTTTAAAACCATTTCTTCCAGATCAAGTAAAGTGTAATTGATGGATTTAATCAGTTTAACTAATTGTAATCATGCAAACTAGGATATCAAAGTCAAGTTGTAAACCTTTGATCATAGAATTTTTCTTGTAAAGCGTGAAACCTAATTAGGTCAAAACCTTTGTATATATAATCAATCAAGAAGATGATGATGATTGTAGTCGAAGAAGAAATCTATTGATCAGACAGAGAGTTTCATGCAGAAGAGCAGAAAAAGAAGAATTCAATTATGAAGAACAAGATTCAAGGCTATCGAGAAGAATAGAGGTATTATCCATCACTATAGGTGATACATATATCTTGTGAACTTAAAGGATCTATAATCAACAATTTGAGATTGCAAGCTATCAGGTCAATTATATTTTTGACTACTCTCTAACAATTGTAGAAAATAGAAGAAATCCTTTAAGAAGGTGGACTTAATAGTCTTTATGTAAATATCTTAACCGAGTGCACACATCCATTGTGTTGCTAAAACTCTTAACTGAGTAGACCTAACAAATCTAACATGTTACTCCTAACAAGGTAAGATCATCAAAAGTGATCACAACTTGTAGCCTTAATTGACACCTTTCATTCTGCAGATAGTGAAGCTTTGTGGGTTTCATCCCCACCATAATTTTTAACTTCTAACATGGGTTTTTTGTGTTACCAATTCTTGTGTCATGTGTTAACAAGTTTCATGAATGTTTCTATGATTATTTACATACATTTACATTTCTGTTATAACATTACATGCATAAGGTAGAAAAGAAATATGATCAGTAATGTAAGTAAAGATTAATAAGGTTTAAAGAGATAAAAGTTTTAAGGGTACTGATTCACCCCTCCCCTCTTAGTACACACCCTTCCATTATTCCAACAATTGGTATCAGAGCTAGATCTCTTAGTTGGAAAAGTTTAATCACTTGAGAGAAAAAGATCATACAATGGAAAGGTATAAGCTTGATAAGCATTTTGAGAATCATAAGTTGAAAATACATATTTTCTTTGAGAAATATGAAGCAAAAATCAAGATGAGAAAGCTATTAGATGAAAGGAAAGTCATGTCATCTCACCACAATGAAACTGACTATGATGAAGAAGAGATACCTGATTTATTTGAATCTTCAGGATCTACATCTGGTAATACATCTGACACATCAGAGGGAGGCATTAAAAGTCTGAGTGAAATCAATCAACATCTGACTGAACAAGTGAAGGTACTAAAAATCGGTCAAGAGACACAGATGGTAAGAATGATTGATGTTATGAATAGTTCTAGACAAGCTAAACAAGAAATAACTTTAGCTATTGATGACAGGAGGAAGATCACTGAAAATCTGCAAGAGAAAGAATTTGAGATACAGAGACTTACTGAACATCACATTGAGATCACCAATCAAATAGTTCTTATGAGTCATGAGGCCAACCGAGTGAACATAGAACTTAATGGAAAATTGGATGTCATTGGTGAACTAAGAGAATAAAATGAGAAACTGAAGCATGAAGCAAAGATTCAGCAACAACATAATGAAATGATCAAGAAAGCTGAAGACAACACAAAGAGAGTGGATGATTTTATGAATGGGCAAAGAAGACTCAACAACAATACCAGTTTAGGGTATACCGAGAATGGAGAATCATAAAACCAATCTGATCAAAGGAATGTCTACATAAATCCAAGAGCAAAGAAGCAGTCATGCAATTACTGTGGAAAACTAGGCCACGCATCAAATGTTTGCAGGAGCAAAGCTAAAGGTATTCCTAAATCTAATTCTACATTCATAGGTAATTTTTATAACTATAACAAGCATGGACACAAAGCACATGAATGCAGATCTAAGTTGAACCAACCAAAGAAGGAATCCTACATGGAAAACATTGTCCTACTTGCAAAATGCATGGGCACACTTCTCATGAATGTAGAAAAAAGAAAAAGCAAGTATGGAAACCTAAAGAGTAAGAAAATGCTTATAAACCAAGAAAAGTCGGTAACCCATATGTTTGGGATTAAAACACATGAGAAAATTGCACAACATGTGGTAGATATGGACACATAGCTACAAACTACATGAGGAAATGGATACAAAGATCGAGGAACTGGACTAACTCCAGAATGGAATGCTTACACTATCATAAGGTCGGTCACCTAAGAAAGGACTGCAGAGACCGAGTGACAAAGTAAAGCACTTTTGCTAATGGCAGTACTATTGAAGACATCAGAAGAATGAGAAATCAAATGTGGAGGAAATCTTCAAGCAAAGATGATGTTGGACCAAGCATCACAGCAGGTGACACCTCATCCAATGGATTAGGTGATTCCACCACCCCCACCTAAGCATACAAGTAAGTATGGAAATACACTGTACAAAGCTATATTTTACATCAGTTCCAATATTCATTGATAATATGCCAAATTAGCATGAATGGAGATGCACTATGGTATTACTTGTTATTATTTTGTGTATCCAGTCTCGTCGGTCAATACATACCGAGCATCATCACTGTACATATAAAATAACCAAGTTGTCAATACAAACTGAGCATCGTCGGTAAACATGTGAAAGACAATCAAGTCTTCACCACATACCAAGCATCATCGGTGAACATGTGAAAAGTACAACTAAGTTGTCACTTACCCTGAGCGTTGTATACTCATCGAGGATGAAGACTTTGGTATGATACCCGAGCATCTTTTTGTTTCGTCGACCAAATGGTAGCTAAATCATTCAATGCACCACTTAGGTTATTTTCTATAAATAGGGAAATGAAGATCTCATTCATTCACCAAGCGATTAAGTGAAAATAGCAGAGTGAAGAAGAGCGATAAGATTGCAGAATGATTCAGAACAGATTCAAAGGCTACTCCAATAGATTTCAACTATCCACAACAAAGATCTAGTAAGTAACTAGATTTACCGAGCTCGCAGTTCATTTACAAGAAGCCCTAAATATTTCATGAACAATGGAAACTACCTCGTGAGTATCAAAGATCAAGAACACAAAGGACCAGAAGATCAACCTGATTAAGAACACAACCTGTGAGGAGCCTAACTATAAGTTTTTCCCTAAGATTGCTTCACAAATTGACGACATGGGAGCAATATTCTCGAGCATCCCTCATAGGTTTTTTCCGATTGAAGATATCCGCACATACATCCACTACAAGGTTGCAGAGATCGAAGATCTTGAGATTGAAGAAGATTACTAGAAGCTATACAAGGATGGAAACCTGAAAGATGAACACAAGCACATTGAGGTGAAAGGGTTAACTAATGCCATATTGTTCCTAAGAGAGTTCAAAATCGAGTGGATATGGATAGTACTCAGCTAAGTACATGATAGAAAAATGTGGTTGGATGAACCAAAACCGATCACAAAGGAAGTGATTCACGTTGTAACTGGTTATCCAATAACCAAAAAGGCTAAAGCCCTAAAGTATCCTTCACACCCCAAAATTTAAAAAACTAAGGCAGAATGGGATAGAAGAGGATTGAAACTCAGTACAATCACTGACCCTGAGATGAAATTTGGTGCATGTGTGATTGGGTACAAGTTATTCCAAGTGAACAACATAGCATGTGGAGCAGTTGACACTGATTATAAGATTGTGAAGAAGGGACTTCAACTGGACTTATCCGAGCTACTACTGAAGCAACTGGAGGAAAATATGAGAACAATTAGATCAGCCAGATCTAACACATGTAAGTTTGGTTCCCTCCTTATGTGCACATTCTTATATTTTTATAATTTCTCCCCTTCTGTCAGTGATGTCACTTGGGACACAACCCGACCAATAATTATAAAAATTAGTGAATTCATTAAGTCACTAGGGGATAAATTAACATCTATAATGGATGCATACTTCACCACTTTCAAGGATAGAATGCAGAAGAGAATGAGAATCCCTGCACAACTAGTTGAACAATACAAAGATGACATATGTTTCATTGTGGACACTGATGCAACACTTATCAAACCAGTTGTATTGAGAATAACATGGTTACCAGCATTAGACTATGAGATCAACATTGATCAGGATACAAAGGATATTTAAGCCTTATTGAATGAACCATTGGACAAATCATTGAGTAGATTTGGCACCTATGAGGAAGCGAAGTCTAGAATCAAGACTGGATTAGTAGTAAAGAAGATAGACCAAAAGAAGACAAAAATTATAAAAACTCTTCAAAAGAAACTTTCGGTAAATGATGAAGAGTCGGAACAAGATGTCACTGAGGGATAGTCACACGTCGGTGAAGGTAAAGAATTAAGTGATTCAGAGTCTACTGAATTAGATGCACCACTAGCCAAGAAAACAAGAACTACTAATGTGACAGCTGCATCAAGAGCCAGAAGCAAGACTACAAAAGACGTAGACTCACCGCAAGTAAAGAAAGGTATTGTGAGGACTTATCAGAAAAGAAAGCCTCAAATCAGGCAATCAACACTAAGGCAAAGAAGGAAATATATAAGAGGAAAAGAAGACAAGGATGATACTACCAGGGATGAAAGAGAACAAAGACTCCAAGCAGAAAAGCTCAAGATACCTAAGACAATTGATGAAGTTGCAGAGTCAATTATCAACACAGGCATCATATCACATCAAAATATTAGACAATGGCTAACCTTGTCTCCCAAGGATCAGAATAAGATAGAAGAGGCCATAATTAAGGCAATGGTTGCATACAAGTATGTACCTATGCAATTCAAAAAGAATATGCCAGAAGAACTAAATGATAGAATATCAACTAGGTGGACTTCTGCACTACACATAGAGAAACAACCAAGGGAAAGATCCCTAGCTACATTCATGCCACCTGAGTCCACAGTTGAAGAAATTGATGAAACAATGAAGGAGTATGCAAAAAAAAATTATGCAAAGCTAAGAGCATACAAAGTACTACAGGACAGATTAGAAGATCTTGATACAAAAAGCAATAATATTTGGAATGAAATCTTCAATCCACCCAAGGAAATACTAGCACTAACCGAGACACCTCACAATGAGGAGGAGGCAACACTGAGCCCAGAGCATATCTTCATCAATGACATTGAGGATGTCAATCCAGTTGATTTGACAACATAGGTGAGTAAGGCCATGGATGATGTACCTCAGATATTACAATCATTAGGGGAAACACCAAACATCACAGTAAAATATATAACTCTTATTGATTCTGATGATGACCCCAAGAATGACAAAGATGTAAATAATGCCACTGAACAAGCAAAGCAAAAGGATACAACATATGTTGCACATGAAAATGTACTAGGTCACATGCCTTTATTGGTATAAGCTATCAATATAATTACTTAAGAGAAGGAAAAGATACCTAAGCCTGATGCAAACGTACCCAAAGAAAAAGGTGATGACCATGGGGAGAAAAAAGATACAAATGCAGAGCAGAAAGAAACAAGTGGAGATGGTAAACAGAGAGATGCCAAGAACATTGAAGAAGTGAACAAGGTTGTGGATAAAGACAAGGTTGATGTAGAGATGTCTACTACTGACCAATGGGTTAATACCGAGCAACATACAAAAGGCACCACACCTCCCAAACAATCACCAAAAATCAAAAGAGTCAGAGAAGGATCTTGCTATAGTCCTTCATTCCCCTGCTTCCAGCACCATACTAAAGAAGAAGAAGAAGAAGAAAAACAAGGCACCAGTAACACTTGATGAGATAATTGACATACTCGACTGTGATCCAAGAACACTGGATCCTGAGTCACTGACCAAGTATGGAGAACTATGTCAAAGGAAGGCAACACATGACAAGCTCAAGAAGGAGCACAAAAATGCACAAGTCCTGGACACTACAAAGGAAATATTATTGAAAATAGTTCCTGACACCCAACTTGATCAAGATGCCCCAATCCTTGATCATTTAGCAGTTTTGACCGAGGGTAGAAGCTAACAAGGTCATTGAGGAACGTACAGAAGAGAAGTGTCACTATAAGCTCATAGAGAAGATCATCCAAGAAGTGGGAGAAAAAAAGGTAAAACTTTCTGAGCTAGTAACTACATTGGAACCAATAATATCAGAAGTAGTTAACCTAGTTCAAAATTTGTGCACACTAGAGCATTTCACTACCGAGCATAGTGAAAATATTACAAAACTAGATGAGGATCTGAAGGCTAGTGCACAGAGTCTCACAACCGAGGAAAATGCATTCAAATTGCATTATAAGAAGAATGTAGAATCAAAATGGTTGAGACTTGAAATTGAAAAAGAACAAAGAAAAATTAGAGATGAGGTAACTGAGCTTCAAGCTATGTTACTATTGAATCTCACATTGTTTTTGAAACAGGTGACTTCTGCAAAGATATTAATTGCCACCCCAGAGATGTTAGTAATCGAGAGTATCTATGACATGCACGCTAGAATCACTTTGGAGCACATGGCCCTCGAGCACCTCAAGGAGAAATGGGAGAAGAAGATGGAAGACATTCAAAAATCCCATGCCCACATATTTGACAAGCTATAAGTACTACACCTTTGTCATTATTTTCAAAAAAAGGGGGAAATATATGTATAAGGGGGAAATTGTATATACCTTACAAAGGGGGAAAACATGTCAAAAAGGGAAAATGTACCAAAGAGGGAAATACACAAAGGAGAAAACATGTACATACATTGTACCAAGGCATGCACATAAGGGGAGTCATTGATAAGGTAAACACTTGGTGTATATAGTGAACATATCAGTTTGCACATATCAGTTTTTGATACTAATGCCAAAGGGGGAGATTGCTAATCCTTAAAGGATCATAAGTTTGTCATTAGTATACAAGGAAACAATTTTTGAACCATCGGTTACATGATCACCGAGTGACAACATTCAATCAAGCACAAAGGTCACCAAAACAAGATAAGCGCAGAGGTCACCAAAAATGTCTTAGCACAGTGATCACCGATATCAGTGAAAACCAACAGCACTATCACCGACAGATAGTTTATAGAGTAAACCGATAGACAGTTCACAGAGTAACCTGAGAACACATACTACAGAGTAACCCAAGCACCAGTCTACTAAGAGATAGTTTTATTCCTGAGAAAAGTAGATCTGAGATACACGTCAGCTAAAGAACTTTAGTCTTAAAATTAGCTTTATGCTCAGCTTTAAAACCATTTCTTGCGTATCAAGTAAAGTGTAATTGATAGATTTAATCAGTTTAACTGATTGTAACCATGCAAACTAGGAGATCAAGGTCAAGTTATAAACCTTTGATCATAGAGTTTTTCTTGTAAAGTGTGAAACCTAATTAGGTCAAAACCTTTATATATATAGATGTATAATCAATCAAGAAAATGATGACTATAGCCGAAGAAGACATCTATTGATCAGACAGAGAGTTTCATGCAAAAGAACAAAAAAAGAAGAATTCAGTTATGAAGAACAAGATTCAAGGCTACCGAGAAGAATAGAGGTATTATCCATCACTATAGGTGATACATATATCTTGTGAACTTAAAGGATCTATAATCAACAATTCAAGATTGCAAGCTATCAGGTCAATTATATTTTTGACTTCTCTCTAACAATTGTAGCAAATAGAAGAAATCCTTTAAGAAGATGGACTTAACAGTCTTTATGTAAATCTCTTAACCGAGTGCACACATTCATTATGTTTCTAAAATCTCTTAACCAAGTAGACCTGACAAGTCTAACATGTTACTCCTAACAGGGTAAGATCATCAGAAGTGATCACAACTTGTAGCCTTAACCGACACCTTCCATTCTGCAGATAGTGAAGCTTTGTGAGTTTCATCCCCACCGTAGTTTTTACCTTCTAATAGGGTTTTTTGCATTACCGATTCTTGTGTCATGTGTTAACAAGTTTCATGAATGTTTCTTTGATTGTTTACATACATTTACATTTATGTTATGACATTACATACATAAGGTAGAAAAGCAATATGGTCGGTAATGCAAGTAAATATTAATAAGGTTTAAAGTGATAAAAGTTTTAAGGGTAATGATTCACCCCTCCTCTCTCATTACACGCCTTTCCATTATTCCAAAACTTAATGTTTTTAAGTCCCAACGCATAAGTATGAAGTGCCAAAAAGGCATGCACCTTTTGGCAAGTGGTTCATGAGCGCACGATTAAGTGGTTGACAGTTGGTGACCATCATGAAGAAATTTTGAAGGCCCATGGTCAGGTCAGATGGACATGTGGCGCATTTCTACAATCTCTCAAAGAAGAGTGATAAGAAAAAAGAGAAGGTCTCCAAAAAGAGAGGCTTGGAGGTGCGATTTCTAAAAATCAAGCAGCGAGACAGACATGTGGACAGGCCGCCAGGTGGCGGGTTCTCGTGATTCCGCAATCCAAGTGACTAGGAGTGAGAAAATTCATGGGATCATGATAGTGTGACATGTGGATGGGTCAGTCATGTGGATAGGTGATGTGGCAGAGGTTCCATTAAACCAAGTGGTGCCATGTGGAACATGTGGCAAGGCAGGCAATTGGGACCGGGTGGTTAGGTGGCATCTTCTCGTGATCCCGCAAAAGGGTAGTAACGTAGAGAGAGAATGGTCACAAGATTGAAAGCTTGTGATGTGTGTCTAGGATAGAGAAACAAAGGAAATGAAGTGGTGGGCCTGGGAGTGACAGGTGTTGAGTTATTATGATCCCGCATAGAAAGATGATTAGGAAAGAGAAGGTCTTCGGGATCACGATAGTGTGACGTGTGGCAGGAAGGCAGATCAAAGAGAGGTTAACAAGGGCCCAAATATGATGACCTTCATGATCTCACAAAGAAATTTGCAAGGAGGATATGGATCATGGGATAATGAGATCTCTCCACATGTCTTGGGTCATCGGTTGGCGCGACTGTTATGATGAACATGTAGTTTCAAAGGACCAATCAGGGCCTGTCATGTGGCAGTCAAGGGGATGTTGACTGAGTTGTTGGCTATCTTTTTGTTTGGCACCCTAGTATTCTATAATAGATCAACGGTTAGAGTTTAAATTTGATTAAAGATCTGATTGAGACCATTGATTATTGTTGGTGCGCGATTGACCATTAGGGTTTTGCTTTTGGCTTTGTTTGGTTGCTAACCAAGGTTTTCATCAGTTTTATTTTTATCTCCAAGGGATTTAATCGCCATGATAACCCAAGTTTGGTTGATACAAGCAAATTGTGATGAGTCTAAAGGATATATTTAGACCAATTGATTTAAATATTTAAAGAAAGTGTCAAGTGTCATTCTATTGATACTAATTCCTGCATTCACAGAATTTGAAGATTTCAAGAGGTCTTCCCAGGTTTTTATTGTAACTTTTCCTAAGTGATTTAAGGTTTCTTGCATTCCTTAGCCTATAAAAGGAATTTTACGATCATTGGTGAAGGTTTCCCAAATTTTTGTTGTGAATTCAGTCTATGTTAAAAATAGTGGAATACATGTTGAAGTTATGCATTCTTTGAGAAAGCATGTATAGTTTTGATAGTAAATTAGAAATTAAAGCTTGGTGATATGTCTCTATGTCAAATTTGACTCTTTATTAATTTAATACAGATTAAGGATTTGTCTCAATTCATCTCTCAAAAGTATCATAAACGAGTTTGTTATCTTTTGTTATCTTTCAAGGAAAGAATTAAATACGATGAGACAATTAACTGTGAGAGTTTATACTTTGTTGCAAATCTGATAATATTCATCCATAGAAAAAAAAAGATGTTATATGTAAGGCATATTCTCTTTGAATTCTATGATTGAGAAACTAATGAACTGTGTTATTAGATATTTATTGTTTTGATGTGACTATGTAACCCAAGTGGATTAGGCACTGATCATAGGTGATTCATGAAAAATATGGTGAAATAAAATGAAAATATAAAACTATCATATGCTTTGGTTGTTAGATAAATTATTCAGGTTTATCTATAATATCCATGTTTTCATCTACTGAGGAGGTTGTATAAGAATTGTCTGAGCAAGTAGATGAAGTAAGGGTACACGCGCCTAAATCTCATAGAGTTTGAAGTGTAGAAGGTCCATTGACCTTGTTATTGTTGGGATTTTCTTGTCCTTATTTGTGGATGAAGTAGTGATTGATTTCATTGTGTTCCTTGACAATCATAACATAAATCAATGAGCTTTTAGAGTTAAGGGTAGTAAGAAAAAACCCCAACTGAATGGTTGAATTGTAATTGAATGGTCAAATGGATAATGATGTATGTCTTCAAATGAAAATTATTTCTCGTGTCCTCTATTTTGTGTGTTAAGGATGGTACTCTTTAATTTATTTAATTGTTTTAAGAGATTGGGTGCGTTATCAGATGTGAGAGTTGTTCCAAAATTAGGTCTTCCAAGAGCTAATGAAGTGAGACCCATTATTGGTGGAGGAACATAATGATGGGCTTAGGATATGTGATTGGTTGATGTCTTCACATTCGATGAGGGAAATGTGAAGAATGATGAGGTATTATTGGATGTGAGAAAGGCATAGAGGTTTGACCCATCTTAAGCTCTTTATCATCTATGTCATTAGATGTATTCCTTGTAGTACTATGTGTGCTAGCATGTGAGGTTGAATTAGTTATGATAGTAAGGATTTTTTGAATAATTTCTTGTGATGGTTGAAAGATTTGTGATGATTGTGAAGGTCATGATGTGGAAGGTCTAACTGAAGATGATGTGCCTTTGCCTTTAAATGACATTGTTAAAATGTGAAGTTGATGTTATTCATGGTGTTGTCATTAATTCTTTTTATTGATATCAACATATCGTATGCATGTTCATGTATTGATTATATTGGTTGATGTTTAATGATATCCTTGGTGTATTGGTAGAGGTCTTCACCGAAGGATGTGCCTCAGATATTTATCCTTATCCTTTTCAACAATGGTCCTATTCTCTGTGCAAGATATGGTGGATCATTTATTTTTTTCGGTCCTATTTGGAGCATGTTAATTCATGTTTCACTTCCAACAACTACTATGTAATGTATTCTTAATACATGTTTGTACCGAAGGCTTTGGAGATGGTGTAGCATTTTATTTTACACGAGGTGTGTTCTATTGATCTAGGCGCTCCACATTTCATTCCATACTACTACGGGAATGTCTTGGTGTGACCTATTTCAAATTTTTTGGATGACATGGTTTATGTCATCAAGTAGTATAAGAAGAACAATAATTTTTGTTGTTTGTGTGGCATGTGTGATGCTTATATGCGAAGTGATTGTGAATCTATTTACAAGATATCTGTGTTGGTGATTGTGCATGTTGATGCAATCGATAGTAGACTGGTATATCATTTTTGAATTGCAAAGTGTTGGTAATAGTGATCTCAGTGGTGGGTTCAATTTCTTTTCATATATTTTGGCAGTGAGCCTATTTGTATTGACAATTAACCATATTCATTTGTAAGGGTAGTTAGCCTGACCGACAGTGAGCCTTTGTAAAAAATAACCATAATAGGTTTCACCTTAACCAACATTTTATTTCATGAGAATTAGCTTCTCTGTGGGTTTTTCCATTTTGGGTATCCACATAAATCTTGGTGTTCTTTGTGTCGGTGTTTCTATGGTTTCATGTTCATACCTATTATGAATGCTTGATGTGGTTAACCGATAGATCATAAGTTGATATTATTGTTGTTTGTGAGTTTATCGATAAACTAAAAGTTTTATAAAGTGTGTGGGAATAACTGATTACTGCCCTCATTTATTCAGCCTGTTCAATAATTGATATCAGAGATTGGTTCCTCGATATAGAGATTAATCGCTTTAGGCAGATACGATGGTGCACAAACTAAACATTCATATGTTTGATGGATCAGACTATAATACATGGAAATATCAGATGAAAGGAAATTTGATATCGATTAGTTAAAATACCTAGAAGAATGTAGAGACAAAGTATTTGTTCCCTCATAATGATCTTAAGACTCTAGATGAAATCACAGTGTATGAGAAGAATGAAAAGGCCAGGTATGTTATCACTAGTGCTTTATCAAAGAATGAATTAGCTAAGATTATTTATTTGAAGACTGCTTATGAAGTTTGGGAAAAATTGAAAGAAATCTATGAAGTAAATGATAGGGTTAAGTTATCTAAGAAGATAACAACAAAACATCACTATGAGAATCTGAGAATGGAAGAAGGTGAAGACATTAGAAGTTACTTTTAAAGAGTGGAGAATACAATTAATAAAGTTAAGAACCAATGAGGCACTATTATAGATGAAGATTCCATGGAAAATATATTGATGACATCATCAAATAACTACAATGATAAGATCTCAGCTATAGAAGAGGTGTATGATCTAAAGAAATTTACTAAAGAATAGTTGTTTGGCATTTTGACCGCATTTGAGCTGAGGAAGTTTAGAAGAGAGAAGAGCAGATCTGAGACAAAATTCAAAGTAACTAATTTAGAAGAAGATCCTGATAGTGATGATGATGGAGAATAGTTTGAAGCAAACTTTGCAAGAAGACTGAAGAAAGGTACCAATAAGTACAAAGGTATGTTACCCCTAAAATATTTTAGACGTGGTAAGATTGGTCACTTATCTACTAGATGTCCAAAGAAGGGTCCTAAACAGAAGTTTAAAAGATTCAATAAGAAGGTTTATTATGTGAATGAAGAGGCTGGTATTTCAGATGATGAGTCAGAAGTAGAAGACTATTTGTTTTATGTTGAAGAAGATAAGAAACCAGAAATTGATATCTCTAAAATTGGTGCCGAAGTTGATGAATATGTTGAAACTGCTGTTAATGTTAAAAGAAACAAAAATGAATGGTCGATTGATAGTGGTTATTCTCATCACATGACTGGAGACAAGAGTAAATTTGTGTCATTTGCAAAATATGATGGTGGTCCTGTTAGGTATGGTGATGACAAGGTTGCTTATATTGTTAGTAGAGGATATATTAATTTTGATGGAAAGAATAATGTTGACAAAGTCTATTATGTGAAGGGTTTATACCATAATCTCTTGAGTGTTGGACATATGTGTGAGAATAGATATGATATTTTTTTCAAGAATGAAGGATGTGGAATTCAAAAGAGATCTAGAGATGTGATTGCAGTTAGAAAAAGGAAAGGAAGGAATATGTACCAGCTTGAAGGAGCTTCAAAAGGATATTGTTTACTATCTAAGACCGATGACAATTGGCTTTGGAATCAAAGGATGTGTCACATCAACTTTGATAATTTTGTAAGAATAAGTTCATCATGTGTAGTAAGAGACTTACTTAGATTATGCAAACCAGATAATGTGATTTTAAAGGGATGTCCAGAAGGAAAACAAAGAAGAGAATCATTCAAGGAAAATGATTATTCATCTACCAATTTACTAGATTTAGTGCACATTGATCTTTGTGGTCCTATCAGAACAATGAGTTTTCAACGTAAAAGGTACTTTATACTATTCGTTGACGATTATTCTAGGTTGACTTGGGCTTCATTTCTTAGAAATAAATCAGAAGCATTTGAGAAGTTCAAGATATTCAAGGCTAGAGTTGAAAATGAATGCGGTAGAAGGATTAAATGTTTGAGATCTGATAAAGGAGGAGAATTTGCTTCTGGTATGTTTGAAAGTTTCTGTGAGAAACATGGTATCAAGAGACAGTTTTCAGTGGTTAGAACACCACAATAGAATGGTGTAGTGGAAAAGATGAACATAACTATTCAGGAAGCAACAAGGACTATGTTGAAAGAAGTAAGTTTACCAGAAATTTACTGGAGAGAAACAGTACACACTACTATATACACACTAAATAGAGTTTTGTACCAGAATAAATATGGTAAGACATCATATGAATTATGGTATGGAAGAGCACCTGTAGTTAATCATTTAAAAATCTTTGGAAGCAAATGTTACATTCAGGAAGATGAAGATAATATTAGCAAATTTGACGACAAAGTTGATGAAGGCATATTTCTGGGATATTCTACTAAGATCAAGGTATACTGGTGTTATACAAAAGGCTAACAAGATTGTGAAAAGTGTGAATGTGAAGTTTGATGAGGATTTTCAAAAGCCACTTGAGAGGCATATTGAATATGAATCAAATATAGAGGACAAAGGAAAATAGGATAAGAAAGAAGAAGAAGAAACTCAACCGACATCTACAACAAATAAACCAAGGTATGTACAAAAAAATCATACTAAAAATTAAATTATTGGCAATAAAAATAAAGGATTTGTTAATAGAAGTAGAGCAACACAAGATCGTGCTTTTTTATGTTTACTTTTGTAGGTTGAGCCTAAAACTGTAGAAGAAGCATGTAATGATCAAAATTGGGTTAAAGCAATGAAGGAATAACTTGAACAAATTGATAAGAATCAGACCTCAGAATTTGTGCCCAGACTGACAAATAAGAATGTGATTTGTACAAAATAGGTTTACCAAAACAAGTTGGATGAGAATAGAAAGGTAATAAGGAACAAGGAAAAATTAGTATGCAAGGGTTACACTCAGATTGAAGAAATTGACTTTGATGAGACTTATGTCCCTGTTGCTTGGATGGAGGTGATCAGAATATTTCTAGCTTTTGCAGCATATAAGGATTTAAAGGTTTATTAGATAGATGTCAAGTCAGCTTTCTTGAATGGAGAATTGAAGGAAGTGCACATTGAACAACCAGAAGGTTTCAGTTCAGAAGAAAATTAAGATGCAATATTTAGATTGAAGAAGGCACTATATGGTTTGAAGGAGACACCAAGGGCCTGGTATGGAAGATTAGACAAATATTTGATTGGGAAAAAGTTTCAAAAAGGTTCTAAAGACAGTAACTTGCATTATAAGATGCATTCAAATCATATCTTAATTATTATTGTGTATGTTGATGATATTATTTTTGGAGGAAAGGATGATTTGTGCAAAAATATTTGCAGAGGAGATGTAGAAGGAGATTGAGATGTCCATGATTGGAGAGTTGAATTTATTTCTTGGATTGAAAGTAAATTAGAATAGTGAAGTCATATTCATATCTCCATCCAAGCATGTCAAGGAATTATTGAATAAGTTTGGGTTGGATAATTCCAAACTAGTTGTAAGTTAACTAAAGAGAATGAGTCATCAAAAGTAGATACAAGAAAGTATAGATCAATGATCAGTGGTGTTGAACACCTGATATAATAAGATGGGAGGGGTGAATCGGTATACCCTTGAAAAATTAAAGTGCTTAAATAATTTGTCATATAACATATTTCAACTTTGCTGAAAAATAAAATAGAAAGTAAACATTGCAACACAACACCATATTTTTTTTCATAGAAACCCAAGATGGGAAAAACCATGGAGAGGGTTAAATCTCAAGTATTATGTAATTGATTATATAATACTAAGGGTGGCTCACTACTGGTTGGACTCACTATCTTGATACAAAAGTAGCACTGATGGCTAGATATACAAAATTGAACTGATAAACATGCATCAACATATGTACTAGATACAGTTCTCATTGTGTTATAGTTCTTCTTCTCTTTACCGAAATAATATCTTATTCAAAATTTTCTTATAATAGTTCACATATACATAGCATCACAATACACAATAATTGCACACATGAAATACATAGAGTACTTGTAATTATATACCGGGTATTTGGTATATACAACCATCCTAACGGGGAGCTCTAACTTATAAGAGATTTCTTGATCTAAATAAGACCCTTTCTTTGGTCTTCCTAGGGTATTCTTCCCTACCCTATCCATAGGAAAACTCTGTGATCCCCTATCTCCTTTAGAACTCTCCACCAACTTCAAACTCTCTTCCAGTTCTTCTCCATTCAATTATTCACCCATAGGCTTATTTTAGCCAATTCCCCTCCAATCTGACCTTGGAAATAGAAATGGGATACTTGACCATTCCTAGGTCACTTTAAATTGGTTTTTATCCACTTTAATGGATCCCTCTATTAGGTTTCAATCAGGTTCTTAGTTTTCTTGCTTTGAGGCCTTGTAGCCTTTTTGGTCAATTAGGCCTCCTAGAAACTAGTTTTCTTGGATTTCTTCACAATTCCCCTTAACAACCCTCTGAATAAACTATGGATTCTTATAGGCCCAACCTAGGCTCTAGTATTTTCTAGTTTTTATACCCCCACCCTGTCTGTACACTGGACTTTCACCAAACCCCTATTTTTAAGGGTTTTAGGAGCATGTTCACCAGTCTAGTTTCTTTGTCTTCAATGGTTTCTCTAAGAAAATCCACCAATATTCTCCTTGAATAAAGTTATCAAGGACACACTCCTCCACATGCTCCCACCATTGATTGGTTCAATCCAATCCATTTAGCATCTTTCCATGCTAATGTTCTACACAAGCCACTAATTAGAATGCCACTGCACTCGCCTAGGGCTTATTGGAAAAATAGCTCTCCTGCATCCACAGACCCCAAAACACATATTTACAATATATAAACTATCTCCTAATTGATTCCAAGTGGCCATAGTTTTCCAACCATGGGAACTCAAGAGGGATACATATTTACAAGACTGGCCCTGAACAGACCAGCGAAATAGTAAAACCCAAAGAATTTACAAAATGTGCAAAGAAAGTAACAATCTAAAAAAATACCTCCACAAAGAAATTCTAAATGACTAAACACAATGTATCAATGCATGCATTCATGCCATTCAATCCATTAAGTGACTGGATCAAGGCTCTATTACAAAAACACAGTAAAAAAACTTGCTTCTCAGTTCACAATCCATACAATGCTAATTCCCACTATCAAATTAGGGTTTCTTCAACCTTATATATCTTATTCCCACATGTTTGGACCCTCGTGTCAGGATTTGGGCACCATTAAAGCCCTTTTCCTAGGTTTTAGGAAATGTTGTCATCAGCAACTTTTACATCTTTTACTCAAATGACAAACTATTACTTCTAATGGTCTAATTTGATTCGAAACCACTTCATATGAAACATTCAAAAACATCATAATCATAGGTGCCACTCTATTTTGGATTTTTGGTTAACCTTTTACCTTTTGGTTGACTTTCTAGGACTTAAACCCTTAGATCCTATTTGATCACATCAAACACTAAACCCTAATCACACCTACCTCTAGACACACACACAAACAAACTTGGGACTTCATATTTAGTCCTTATTACCTTTTGTGGTTGGCCAAACCAACCTACAAGCCAAAATGCTTTAAAGATCTCTACAAGACCTTAAGGTGCTCCTGCACCATCCTCCCCCTACAACAAGAAAATCATGGTATCTTAGGTGTGATGAACTCCACGCTTATGCCATGCTTCTTGAAGTCTCCCTTTGTTATACATGTAGCCTCTGACTTAGGTTGGTGTTCCCATTTTACCAAGTGTTCCATGTAGTCTTTCTTTCTTGTCTTCTTCTTCACTCTTGAATCTTGAATCCTTTCCACTTGTGGCTTAGCTTGAACAGGTACTCTGAGTTCTTTCACATCCTTACTTACCTTTGTAATGTACTCTTCATCATCTATATCTGGTCCTTTGTATGGAATCAAATCCTTCACATTGAAAATGGGAGAAATAGACATATCTTTTAGTAGATCTATCTTGTAGGCATTGGAACCATATTTAGCCAACACCTTACAAGGTCCAATCCTCTTCATCCATAGCTTGCTTGGTATCCCCTTATGTAGTATATCCTTGTTCAAATATACCATCGCCAAGTCTCCTACCTGAAATTGTAGGTCTCTCCTTCCTTCATCTTTCTTAGCCTTCAACTTCTGATTGGCCTCCATTAGAGTCTTCTTCACTTGCTCATGATCTTCTCTCATTGGCTATGCAAATTCATCTGTATGTCCACTAATTCCTTCATATCCTTTTAATTCTTTGAGCTCCAGTACACCCCTTGGATGTATACCATATACAATATCAAATGGACTCTTACCATTAGTCCTGTTTGTGCTATCATTATAGGCAAATTCTTCCTATGGGATGACTTGATCCCATCCTTGCCCATACTCTTTTGTCAAAAATCTTAGAAAGTTGTCAAGAACCCTATTTGTTACCTCTGTCTGACCATCCGTTTGAGGATGATATGCAAAACTATGAGACAAATTAGTTCCTAGTATTTTCCACAGGGTCTTTCAAAAGTGCCCCATAAACTTCACATCTCCGTCTGCAACTATACTCATTGTTAAGCCATGTATCCTTACTATCTCCTTGAAAAAAAGATGGGCAATGTTATTGGCATCATGTGTTTTTTTACATGGGATGAAATGAATCATCTTACTGAATCTGTCCACTACCACAAACACATTGTCCAAACCAGTTGGTGTCCTAGGTAGTCCCACTATGAAATCCATACTTATGCACTCCCATGGTCTATTTGGGATGGTAAATGGTTGGTAAAGACCTGCATTTGATGATGTCCCCTTTGCCTTTTGACATACTCCACACTGCTCCACATACCTTCTTACATCTTTCTGCATTTTAGACCACCAATAGTATCTCTCCACTAAGTCTAGGGTCTTGTTTAACCCAAAGTGTCCACTCAAACTTCTATTGTTCTTCTCTTGGATGAGGTTCTCCCTCATGGAGCCCCTTGGAACACATATTTTCTTCCCTTTAAACAACAATCCATTCTATAAGGTATAGTCTGCAAACTTACTATGAAAGTGATTTTCAAAATTAGTACATACCTTGTAAATCTCTGAGAAATTTGAATCTCCTTCATAGAGTTCCTTGAATCCTTCAATACCTATACTCTGAAATTGATTCTCTTGGATGGTAAGAAATCTCCTACTAAGGGCATCTGCTACCTTGTTATTTACCCCCTTTTTGTGCTTGATAGTAAAAGTGTATGATTGCAAAAACTCCATCCATTTTATGTGCCTCAAACTAAGCTTCTATGTATTTATATAGCTTAAGGCCTGGTTATCAATGTATACCAAAAAATCTTTTGGAAACAAGTAGTGCCTCCACTTCTTAAGATCTTGCACCAATGCATAAAGCTCTAGATCATAGGATGAGTATCTAGATTTTGCTTCATTTAGCCTCTCACTAAAGAAGGCTACTGGTCTTCCTTCCTAACTTATGACTACACCCACTACTATGTTACTAGCATCACATTCCACTATAAATAACTTATCAAAACATGGTAAAACCAGTATTAGTTGGGTGGCTACTTCTTTCTTCAATCTCTCAAATCCTTCATTGGCTTCCTTGGTCCATACAATTTTTTTTTTTATTCCAACCTTAATGGTATCTAGGACAGGTGCACAAATTTCACTGAATCTCCTCACAAACTTCCTATAGAATTGGGCTAACCCATGGAAGCTTCTCACTTCAGTCCCTGTCTTAGGAGTAGGCCAACTTAATATGGCTTCCACTTTGCTCTTGTCCATCTTCAAATCCTAGGTAGACTAGTTCTTGTTTCATAAACTCACTCTTCTCAAGATCTATGGTGAGCTTCTCCTCCTACAACCTCTTCAACACAAGTTCTAAGTGTTTCATATGCTCTTCCTTTGATTTACTAAAGATGAGGATGTCATCTAGGTAGACTACTGCAAATACCCCTATATAATCTTTCAAGACTTCATTCATGACCCTCATAAAAGTGCTAGGTGCATTTGTAAGCCCAAATGGCATTACTAACCACTCATATAACCCCTCTGTGGTTTTAAAGGTTGACTTCCATTCATCACCCTCTTTCATCCTAATCTGACAATATCCACTTTTTAAATCAATCTTTGAAAAGTACTTAGCACCCCCAAGCAATCCATTAAATCTTCTATTCTAGGAATAGGAAATCCATATCTAATAGTTATCCTATTTATTTCCCTAGAGTCAGTACACATTATCCACTTACCTCCCTTTTTAGGAGCCAACACCACTAGGACAACACATGGGTTGATGCTCTTTCTAATCAATCCTTGGTCCAATAGTTCTTGAACTTGCCTTGCTATCTCTTTGTTTTTTTTTGGTGTCATTTTGTATGCAGCCTTGTTAGGCAATGATGCCCTTGACGCAAAGTCAATTTGATGATTGATTTCTCTCTTTTGGGGTAGTAAATCTGGATTCCCTTCACAAATGATGTCTTGGAACTTATCTAACAACGGTTTCACTTCTACAAGCATAGGAGACTATTTAGGTGTCTCTTCCTCTTTTGGCTTCACCAAGATTACATAACCAATTCCTTCTTCCTCCTTCATGTCCTTGAGGAATTATTTCCCACTCATTAGTAGGGTATTGGAGTCCATCTTCTCCACTGTTTCCTCCTCTATCAAAGATTGTATATTATAAGTTACTTCGGTCTTCTTGAATGAGTACTTATTCTCTTTGCCATGGTGGATTGCTTCCCTATCATACTGCCATGGTTTGCCAAGCAACAAATGACATGCATCCACTGGTAATGCATCACAAATTATTATGTCTTGATACTTGCCAATAGTGAATTCAACCCACACTTGTTCATTCACCAGTATATTTTGTCCCTTATTCAACCAAGTTACTTTGTAAGTGATGACATTAAGTTTTTCCATTAGTATACTTAGAGTGAAAAACATGATAAAGGTCATCGGTATAGGCATAACCGACAGATAGCAAGCATACCCGACGAGATGACAATGTCTATCATGAAATGCTAAGTATAGAATTTCCCGGTGAACACTGACAAGAGTTCAACCGATGAAAAAGCATAAAGGACATAACTAACGGTACAGTTTTGTGAACATCGCCGACAGAGCAGAAAAGGAAGGAACCCGACAAACAGTTCAATAAAGGGACATTGACGGAGCAGAAAACCGACAGAGTAAAGAATGAAAGAAAACCGATAGACTAATAGAGCAGCCCGACCATCAAAACCGACAATCAGTTACAGAACCCGCAAAAAGTGGATCTAACTTTCCACGTCAGACAAAACATTGTAATTCTATTTATAGAGTTTTTATTTGTTTTAAAACTTTACTTGAGGGTCAAGCAAGTATATTGTAAATGTTTTAAAGCATCCTAACGTATCTAAAACATAACTAACTAATGATCAAGATCAAGTTGCAAACCTTGGATCTAGAGTTAATTTGAAAAGCGTGAATCAAGAATAGACCAAGAAACTAGTATAAATAGATGTTCAATCATTTGTAATATGTAATTAGTTGATAAATGATTGTAGCCATGGAGAGCATCTAAGTAGAAGAGAATTCATGCAAAGTTCATAAATAGATTATATCAATTATCAAGAACACAGACAAGGCTATCAACGAGCAGAGACAAGGTATCATTCAAATCACTCAAGGTGATTACATATGCATTGTAAGATTTATAGGATCTGTTATCAGCAATTAGAGATTGCATATACTATCAGATCAACATTTATATTATAGTTGCATTCTAACAAGTGCATCACAACATAAATCCTTTTGTAGAAGGTGGACTTAACAGTTCTTTGATAAATCTCTTAACAGAGTGTACACCTAAAGGTGTTGCTAAAGCTTCAAATAAGTAGATCCTAATAGGTCTCCACTATAATACTCCTAACAGGGTAGATCATCAGAAGTGATCAAATTGTAAGCCTTAACCAGCTCCCTTCTTATTTGCAGATAGTGAAGTTTTGTGGGTAGATATCCCCACCGCAGTTTTTACTTCCTAACAGGAGTTTTTTGTGATATCATATCTTGTGTAATGTGTTATTTACTTTCATGTATGTTTCTTGAATGTTTACACATGCAAAGAACTTATATTATGATTTCACATACATAAAGAAAGATAAACAGATAGATAGGAATATACAAATCTGATGACACAAAGGTTAATGGGCCAACCACATAAAAAGTTTTAGAGGTACTGATTCACCCCTCCCCTCTTAGTACATCATTCCAATAATTCCAACAATTGGTATCAGAGCTAAGTCTCATTCTTGAAAAGCTTAAAGACTTAAGATAAAAGATCAACACAATGGAAAAGTACAAACTAGACAAGACTATTGAGAATGAGTAGTTACAAATTCGGATTTACTATGAGCAGTATAAAGAGGCGAGAGAAAGCATGAGAAAGTTGCTTGATGAAAGAAAGATTATGGCAACTAGGCTTAATGAGAAAGATTATCAAGAAGAGGAGATCCCGTATTACTTTAACTCAGCTGAATCCGCTACAAGCAAAGCATTAGACACATCAGTAGAAGAGGTCACAAGTCTACAAGAAGTCAATCTACATCTGACTGAGCAAATCAAAATGTTAAAAATTGGTCAAGAGACTTAGATGGTAAAAATGATTGATGTCATGAATGATTCAAGAAAAGCTGAATCATAAAGAACATTGGCTATTGATGATAGGAGGAAAATTATAGAGAAGCTACAAGAAAAAGAATCAGAGATTCAAAGACTTACTAATCATCACCATGAGATTACCAACCAGATTATTCTTATGAGTCAAGAGGCAAACAGACTAAATACTGAACTCGTTGAAAGAATACAGATCATCGGTGAGCTAAGGGAAGAAAATGAGAAGCTAAAGCATGAAGTCAGAATTCAGAATCAACACAATGAATTAATCAAGAAAGTTGAAGATAGCAATAAAAGAATGGATGATTTCCTTGACGGACAAAAAAGAGTCAACAACTACACAGGAATAGGGTACACCTAAAATGGATAATCATCTAATCAATAAGATCAAAAGAATGTTTATGCAACTCCAAGAACCAAGAAGTTGTCATGCAATCACTGTGGAAAACCAGGCCACACCTCAAACATTTGAAGAAAAAAAATGAAAGGTATTCCTCAATCACAATCTACTTTCATTGGTAATTGTTATAAATGTCACAAGAAAGGATACAAGGCATTTGAATGCAGATCCAAGGTGACAAATCCAAAGAAGGAAACCTACATGG
>MU224265.1:401928-420530 GCA_018584345.1 Thuja plicata | reverse complement strand
AGCCGTCTGCGACTGAGCGACTAGTTCCTCGTCATGCACTCGCTCACTAATAAGTGAACTGTTTTCCTAGCTCGCGAGTGTGCGATGCATTATCTTGCTACTCTCTACTGGCTCCGCGACTGAGCGACTAGGCAAAATATGACTTGCTCGTTGGAAGACTTGTATCAAAACTTGTTCAAAATTGCTGGGGCTAGGGTTTTGAGCTAAACCCTAGGGTGCTCTGCACCAAAAATAAATGGACATACACATCAGGAGTGTTGGAAAAAGAACAAGAAGGCACGGACACCAAAAGAACCTGATAATGGCTACAAACCGACAAGAGTCAGTAACTCATATGTTTGGGACTATAACACATGGGTAAATTGCACATCATGTGGAAGGTTTGGTCATATATCTGCCAATTGTATGAGAAAATGGACTAGAAGACCAAGAGGATGGTTCAATATAGGTATGGCATGTTTACATTGTCATAAAGTTGGACATGTGATAAAAGATTGCAAAGACCGACTAACAGAAACAAGCACTTATCCCAATGGAAACACCATTGATGACATCAAGAAGATGAGAAACAAGATGTGGGTAAAAGCCACAAACACTGAAGGTGCTCGAACAAGCAATGCAAATGATCACGCCCCATCCAATGGATCTGGTTGCATCACCATTTCCAACTAAGTTGCACAAGTATGGAACTGCATTATGACAAGTTATATTATGGATCGGTTCCATTACATATTGATCGCATAGACAAATTAGCATTATTGAAGAATGCACTATTTTGTTACTTGTAATATTATTTGAAAAACAACCATCAGTTAATGGGTACAAATTAGCATCAATGAACACACAGAAAAGTTAACATTACTTACCAAAAAGTATCGGTTATTACACAAAATCCAAGTCGCTAAGTGTAAACCGACGAACATCAGTGATCCTTGAGCCGATAGAAGTTGTCGTCGCCATTTTACCGACAATCATCGGTGAAGTCACCAAAGCTTCTAGCAACCCTGACACTTTGCGCCTACACTGAAGATGTTATTTATGTCTCAACCGACGAACTCAGTCTTTGTATACCGACAAGTTGTTGGGCATTAATGACAACTTAGGGCACAAAAGTTATAAAAGCGTGACGGAAGAACTCATTTTGCAACTCACAATTTTTGAGCAGCCAAGCAGAGCTAAGCAGAGTGATTGAAGAGAAAATTGAAGTGTGACCTCAACAAGATTTTAAAGTGCGACCTCAGCAAGATTTTAACACAACTCAAAGGATTCACGAGCGATCACAAAGATTCAGTAAGTACCTACTATCACTGACCGCACTGTTTATTTATGGGAAGCCCTAAAATATCAAATACGATGGCATCTACTTCAAGAATTGAAAAATTGAAAGAGGATAAGAAGAGAACGATTAATCTTATCAACAACAGCACTTGTGTTGAACCTAAATACAAGTTGCACCCAAAAATCGCATCACAACCTGATGATTTTGGAGCATTCTCCAGAATCCCACCTAGGGTTTTGCTAGTAGAGGACGTAAGGTCCTATATACATTGCAAGATCTCAGAATTAGAAGATCTGGACCTAGACAATGCATATAAGGCACTGTGTGATGAATCTGGAAACCTAAAAGAAGAGCACAAGCATCTGGAAGTGAAAGGTCTCATGAATGCATTACACTTTCCCAGGGTTTTTAAAATTGAATGGATACAGATAGTTCTCAGCAGAATGCATAACCATACATTATGACTAAATGAGCCAAAACAAATAACAAAATATGTTATTCAGGCAGTTACTGGATATCCCACAACCGACAAGACACAAGCTCACAAGCACCCATCCTTGAAGGAAGTGGAAAAGCTAACTGGTGCAAAATCAGACAAGAGAGGTGTCAAGGTCAACACTATCACCAACGAGGAACTCAAGTTTGGTGCATGTGTGGTAGGATACAAAATATTTTAGGCCAGCAAAATGAACAACATAGAAAGCATTGCTGTGAGCACAGCCTACAAGATAATAAAACTAGGAAAGAAGATGGATCTTGTAGATATTTTGTTGAATCAACCTGAGGAGAACATGAACACCATAAGATCTTCAAGGACAAACACTTGTAAGTTTGGTTCCCTCATTATGTGCATATTCTTTTACTTTGAAGAATACTTTCCTTCCATAGGCAAAGTAGTATGGGACACATGCAAACATGTAACCATGCAGATATGTGAGCATATAGAGTCATTAGGAATAGATTTTGATGACCTAATGAATGAATACTTCAAAGGTATTAAGGAAAAGATGCAAGCTATAACTAGAATACCTGAGATTTTGATAGAAGAACACAAAGAGGACATATGTTTTATGGTAGATATTGATTTTACCTATATCAAACCAATAGTACCTAGGAAATCCTGGCTATCACCATTAGAATATGAGAATAAAACAGGACAAGCTAATAAGTGCATCAAGGCACTATTGAATGAACCAGTGGACAACAAGCAAGAAAGATTTGGCACTTATGAAGAAGCCAAACCAAAGATCAAGACAAATCTTGCTGTCAAGAAAATTATAAACAAGAAGAACAAAATGGTTAAAAACTTAACCAAGAAATTTGTAGTTACTGAAGAAGGTGAAGAGGAAATAGAAGGTAAGGAGGAACAAACCGATGGCCAGTCACCTATCGGTGAAGATATAGAGAAGAATGACTCAGAGGGTACACAGTCAAATTCACCACCTCCACCTAAGAAAGCAAGAACAACAGCTGCTTCAAGAACAAGAAGCAAAACTGCAAAGGAACCAACTCCTTCACCACTTAAGAAAGGTAAAGTGAGAACCTACAAGAGAAAACCGACCTCACCAAAGGAGAAACAGACAAAAAGGAGGAAATGGGTTAGAACAAAAGAGGATCTAGATGACTAAGTTATGGATGAAGTTGACATAGAAATACAAAAGGAAAAAGAACCCTTAGTTCCCAAAACCATTGATGAAATATGTAAGAACATTTCAGAATCACCATCTATTTCTAATCCTAACATTAGGAAATGGTTAAAATTTGATCCAGAGGATCAAAACAAGATAAAAGACGCTATTATAGCTAAAATGTGAAAACACCATTATGTTCCACTACAATTCTCAGAATATGACGTTCCCAAGGAACTATCAGGGAGATTGTCTGCAAGATGGACATTTGCACTACATCAGGAAAAAGAGATAAGTGAAATGATGAAAAAGTATGAAAAGGAGTTCTCACCCAAAATGAGAGCATGTCAATTTCTCAAAGGGAAGCTAATTGAGCTTGATGAAGACAACATTAAAAAGTGGTGCAAGATACTTAACAAGCCCATTAAGGAAGCTAGCCTGGAGAAGGAAAAAATCATCATTAAGGATGCAAAAGATGACTCATCATTGGAATTGGACAAAGAAGAGAGTGAGGCAACTGGAAAAAAACATACTAAAGTTGTAGATGAGGTATGGCCCGACACTACTCTTGACAAAACTCAGAGTGAGGAAAGCCAAATTCCACCAAGTCCAATTCATATTGACTTGAGTAATGAAGAAGAGGTTACCAGAGAAGAAATGACAATAAAAGGTAACATAATTGAAGATATCAATGATGAAACATGGTTGGATAACATCATCAATGACACTACAGGAAAAGACCTTGCACAAGAGGTGCAAAAAGATGAAGCTATCAATATTGCACAGGGTAATACCGATGGACAAGATACACCTACTGGCACTATAGAGGTCAATACACCAACCAATATGAAAATTTTGATACAAGCTATTGATATTGAATCAAGTCAAGAAAAATCATCTAAGAAAGATGATGATATACCCAAGGACACGAGGAATGATGAAAATAAAGATGCATCAGACACTAAAAAAGATACAGATACAGAGATGAAGGATGCAACCAACAATCAACAAAAGATGTCTACTGAAAAAGACAAAGGAGAAGATACTAAAATAGATGAAACATTGAGAAAGGATGAATAGAAAAAAAAGAGTGAATAAGTTAAGCAAGATGCGAGCATGAAAGAAAAGGAAGATAAATTTGTTGATACACCCAAGGCCAATGAAGAGACATCTTCACAAAACTAACTGGTGGACTATGAACAAAAGCAACAAGATGCTTCATCTTCTTGACCTTCTCCAACCAAATCAATCCAATCTCAAGGTCTACAGATGGTAGTTCATCAATCTGTCTCCCAACCAAAGAAGAAGAAGAAGAAGAAGAAGAAGGTAATGAAGAAAGACACCTTGGCAGTAACACTTGATGAGGTAATTGAGATACCCAAGTGGGATGTATCTACTTTAGATACTGAATCACTTCAAAAGTTTGGAGTGATATGCCAAAGAAAAGCTATACAGGATAAAATGAAAAAGGCACACAGGGAAGCCCAAGCACTTGATAAAGCAAGAGACACACTACATCAACTTGTTCTTGATATAAAAGTTGAAGATGGCATATCAGTCATGGAACAAATTGCAGTTCTTACCGATGCCATCACCAATCAAAATGTAGATGCAGAGAAGGCAATGGAAGAATATGCAAAGATGAAATATCAACACAAATTAGTTGAGAAGATCAGCCAAGAAGTGGCAGAGAACAAGGTAAAGCTCTCTGAATTAGCAAGTCAATTAGAACCTATGATTGTTGAAGTTGTTACCTTAGTTCATAAATTGTGCACAATGGAAAATTTCACAAAAGAAAATAGTGAAAAGTTGTCCCAACTAGATTTAGATCTGACAGCTAGTGCACTAAGTTTAACCTCTGATGCAAACATAATAAAGTTACATCGTGACAAGATCATAGAGGTAAACAGATTGAGACAAGAGATATGGGATGCAGAGACACAGTTTAGAAATATGGTTACCGAGCTACAGGCTCACATTTTGCTAAACCTCACCACTCTGCAACAACACATAACAGATGCAAGAAATCTGATCTCAACCCCGGAGATGTTTGTGGTAGACAACATATATGACATGCATGTAAGGATATCACTTGAGCACATGGCTCTTGAGAATTTGAAGGAGAAATGGGAGAAGATGATGGAGGAAATCAAAGCCTCGTACTCTCATATTTTTGACAAGTTGTAAGTACCTTTGCCCTCATTATCAAAAAAGGAGGAATGTATAATATGTACAATATACTACTTTAGAAGAAAGAAGATAAGGATATGTATAATGTATGTACAACAAGGATAGATATGTACAATATATAAAAAAAAGGAAACAAAAAGGAGAAGTCAGCTACATGTACATAAACTTACACTTACCGACATATGCATAGGGGGAGTCATTTCATGACTAAGGAAGATGTATACACATGTGTACATACTAATACATCAACTATGTTGCACCTGTCAGTTTTTGATACTAATGTCAAAGGGGGAGATTGATGACATTAAGTTTTGCCATTAGTATACTTAGAGTGAAAAACATGATAAAGGTCATCGGTATAGGCATAACCAACAGACAACAAGCATACCCGACGAGATGACAATGTCTATCATGAAAATGCTAAGTATAGAATTGCCCGATGAACACTGACAAGAGTTCAACTGATGACAAAGCATAAAAGACATAACTGACAGTACAGTTTTGTGAACATTGCCGATAGAGCAGAAAAGGCAGGAACCTGATGAACAGTTCAATAAAGGGACGCCGATGGAGCAGAAAACTGACAGAGAAAAGAATGAAAGAAAACCAACAGACTGATAGAGCAGCACGACCATCAGAACTAACAGTCAGTTACAGAACCCGCAAAAAGTGGATCTGACTTTCCACGTCAGATAAAACATTATAATTCTATTTATAGAATTTTTATTTGTTTTAAAACTTTACTTGAGAGTCAAGCAAGCATATTGTAAATGTTTTAAAGCATCCTAACGGATCTAACACATAACTAACTAAAGATCAAGGTCAAGTTGTAAACCTTGGATCTAGAGTTAATTTGAAAAGCGTGAATCAAGAATAGACCAAGAAACTAGTATAAATAGATGTTCAATCATTTGTAATATGTAATTAGTTGATAAATGATTGTAGCCATGGAGATCATCTAAGTAGAAGATAATTCATGCAAAGTTCAGAAATTGATTATATCAGTTATCAAGGACACATACAAGGCTACCGATGAGAAGAGATAAGGTATTATTCAAATCACTCAAGGTGATTACATATACATTGTAAGCTTTACAAGATCTATTAGCAACAATTGGAGATTGCATATACTATCAGATCAACATTTATATTTTAGTTGCATTCTAACAAGTGCATCACAACAAAAATCCTTTTGTAGAAGGTGGACTTAACAGTTCTTTGATAAATCTCTTAACAGAGTGCACACCTAAAGGAGTTGCTAAAGCTACAAATGAAGTAGATCCTAACAGGTCTCCACGATAATACTCCTAATAGGGTAGATCATCAGAAGTAATCAAATTGTAAGCCTTAATTGACTCCCTTCTTATTTGCAGATAATGAAGTTTTGTGGGTAGACATCCCCACTGTAGTTTTTACTTCATAACAGGAGTTTTCTGCGATATCATATCTTGTGTAATGTGTTATTTACTTTCATGTATGTTTCTTGAATGTTTACACATGCAAAGAACTTATATTATGATTTCACATACATAAAGAAAGATAAACAGATAGATATGAACATACAAATCTGATGACGCAAAGGTTAATGGGACAACCACATAAAAAAATTTAGAGGTACTGATTCACCCCTCCATTCTCGGTACATCATTCCAATAATTCCAACAGTAAGGACACACATGGGGTATCTTGACCAGTTTGAGCTTCTATACTGCTTCCTCTAATATCACATTATCATTAGATCCGGAGTCTATTATGACTCTACATACTTTACCAAGAATCTTGCATTTGACTCTAAAAAGAGCCCTCCTTTGTTTGTGCTCAGCCTTTGTAGGTTCTTTTATCAATATTCTCCTAAGCATCAAGCTTTCTCCCTTCTTTGAATCCAAGCTTACTTCTAATTGTTTAGTCATGTCCTCTTCTTGCACATAAGCAATCTTCTTCTCACCTTGTGAAGATGTTGGCTTATCTGGACACCTATAGGAAGGGTGAACCAATTGGACACAGTAGTAACACTTCATTGAAGAAAAATGTGAATTCCTCCCAAATCCACCTGATCTGCCTCTTCCACCACTGGGAAATCCTCTACCTCTGTTATATCCTCCCCTATTACTAGACTCATGGTGTTGTTCCACAAACTTAGAGTCTCCTTGGCTTCTATTTTCATTATTGTTTCTACTAGAGCCCCCTCTATGTCCATCTCTAGAGTCTCTACCTCTTCCTCTTCCCCTAGAGTTGGAATCTTGTTTCTTTCTGAGTTTTTATTCCACCTTAAGGGCCATTTGAAAACACCCATGGATAGAAGTTAAAGTGAAGAGGCTCAACTCTTCTTGTATGTTCCATCTAAGGCCATTGAGGTACCTAGAAACTTTGATGCTTTCCACTTCTTGCACTATTGACCTAAGATAGTTTTTGGAACTCTTCAGTATAGGATGCCACATCTAGATCCTTTTGTCTAAGATTCTACCTCCTACTGTGTAATTGGATATCATAATCCTCTAGTAGGTGGTTCTCTTTCACCTTAGCCACCATAGTTTTCCAAGTTGCTATTGGCTTCTTTCCTTCCCTTTCTCTTTCTTCTTGCAAAAACTTCCACCAAGTTAATGCTTGTCCTCTTAGCCTTGATTTGGCTATCTTCACCTTTTGTGCCTCTATGATACCATCACATTCAAAATGGTTTTCCATTCCCTCAATCCACTCCATAACCATCTATGCATCCATTCTACCAGAGAACACTAGAATGCCTTCTAATGCTTTGCTACTTAAGGCCTTGATGGCTTTGAGGAATGGTTCCTCAGGTAGTGGAGGATTAGGTTTTGGCTCTGCCTCCTCTTCAACTTGAATTTTTCCCTTATCTTTATCCTCTCCCATTTGTTCTTTCATCTTGTTTGTTGCCTCTGCAACTTCTACTGAATTTAGCTTCATCTCCTCCATAGCCTCTTCAAGAAGTCTATTCTTGACTTTCTACTCTGACAAGTCCCTTGCCAATTCTGCATTGGTCACCATGGTTCTTTCTCAAATGGATTCACTTCCCTTTGACATACAATAATCACTTCCCAAGCCTTTCAATGGCTCTGATACCAATTTGATGGGGATCTTTAACTTCTAATAACTTTCTTGCTCTAACTAAGACCCTTTCTTTGGTCTTCCTAGGGTACTCTTCCCTACCCTATCTAGTGGACAACTCTATGATCCCCTATCTCCTTCAGAACTCTCCACCAACTTCAAACTCCCTTCAAGTCCTTCTCCATTCAACTATGCACCCATAGGCTTATTTTAGCCAATTCCCCTCCAATCTAACCTTGGAAATATAAATGGGATACCTGACCATTCCTAGGTCACTTTCAAATAGTTTTGATCCACTTTGATGTATCCATCCATTAGGTTTCAATCGGGTTTTAGTTTTCTTGCTTTTAGACCTTGTAGCCTTTTTGGTCAATTAGGCCTCCTAGAAACTAGTTTTCTTGGATTTATTCACAAATCCCCTTAACAACCCTCTGAATCAACTATGGATTCTTCATAGGCCCAACCTAGGCTCTAGGATTTTCTAGGTTTTAGACCCCCACCCTGTCCATACATTGGACTTTCACCAAACCCCTATTTTTAAGGGTTTTAGGAGCATGTTCACCAATCTAGTTTCTTTGTATTCAATGGTTGCTCTAATAAAATCCACCAATATTATCCTTGCATACTATTATCAAGGAAACACTCCTCCACATTCTCCCACCATTGATTGGTTCAATCCAAGCCATTTAGCATCTTTCCATGCTATTGTTCTACACGAGCCACTAACTAGAATGCCACTGCACTCGCCTAGGGCTTATTGGAAAAAATAGCTCTCCTACATCCACAGACCCAAAAACACATATTTAAAATATCTACACTGTCTCCTACTTGATTCCAAGTGGCCATATTTTTCCAACCACGAGAACTCAAGAGGGGCACATATTTACAAGACTGGCCTTGAACAGAACGACGAAACAGTAAAACCCAAAGAATTTACAAAATGTGCAAAGAAAGTAACAATCTAAAAAAATACCTCCATAAAGAACTTCTAAATGACTAAACACAATGTATCAATTCATTAATTCATGCCATTCAATCCATTAAGTGACTGGATCAAGGCTCTGTTACAAAAACACAGTAAAAACTTGCTTCTCAGTTCACAATCTGTACAATGCCACTTCCCACTATCAAATTAGGGTTTCTTCAACCTTATATATCCTATTCCCACATGTTTGGACCCTCATGTCAGGATTTGGGCACCATTAAAGCCCTTTCCTAGGTTTTAGGAAATGTTGTCATGACAACTTTGCAAAGTTTGCAAAATTGTCATGAGCAACTTTTACATCTTTTACTCAAATGACAAACTATTACTTCCAATGGTCCAATTTGATTCTAAACCACTTCATATGACCTTAAAACATTCAAAAACATCATAATCACAGGTGCCACTCCATTTTTGAGTTTTGGTCAACCTTTGACCTTTTGGTTGACTTTCTAGGACTTAAACCCCTAGATCCTATTTGATCACATCAAACACTAAACCCTAATCACTCCTACCTCTAGACACACACAAAAACAAACTTGGGACTTCATATTTAGTCCTTATTACCTTTGGTGGTTGGAAAAACGAACCTACAAGCCAAAATGTTTTAAAGATCTCTACAAGAGCTTAAGGTGCTCCTGCACCACATCCTGTCGGCCAAACATAAAACATGTGAATATATTTGTATTTTAGATCTACTATTGGCTAAACAAAATGAACTCATCCATGTATAAGATAGGTCTAGGCTAAACATGTTGTGCTCCAAGACAATCCTAAATTTTTTTCAGTAATCTTGCAAATCACTTTTGTCGGTAACAATCATCAGTGAAACTTGTCGGTGAAAACAAACATCGATATCGAAAGGTGCAACAGTGTAACCGATACAAAAATACTCTAACCGATACTGATAACTCTAGAATAATGACATCAACAACAACCAAAATGGGAAAGGCCAACATGTGGATTGTTTTACCTAACTGCTACTACATTAAATATAATGTATGCAGTATGTTTGGCATCCAAATTTCATTAAGATCGAAATAATCACATGTTATGACAGTAAAGAGAGTTTTTAGATATATGAAAGGAATAAAAGAGTTTGGTTTATGGTATCCAAAAGGATCATATTTTACACTGAAAACTTATACAGATGTAGATTGGGCAAGATGTGTGGATAATCAAAGAAGTACAGTGGTGGAGCTTAATTTCTTGGCTCCCAGTTAGTTGCTTGGTCAAGTAAGAAGCAGGATTTTGTAACATTATCAACTGCTGAATCAAAATACATTGCATCATCCTTATGTTGTACTCATGTATTATGGATGAAACAAACTTTGAAGGATATAGGTGTTACTTTTGATGAACCAATTTTGATTATGTGTGACAATACCAGTGTTATAAATATATCAAAGGATCTAGTACAACATTCTATAATGAAGCATATATCTATCAGATATTACTTCCTAAGAGAGAAGGTGTTGGAAGGTGAATTGAAGCTTGAGAATATGACTACAAAAGGAGCAGATAATAAAAATATTCAAAAAACCTTTGTGCAGAGATACTTTTGAGTATCTCAGGGGGAAGTTGGGTGTTCTTCCCCTTCCTAATGTTCACTAAATGCGCTAGTGTGTGCAATGGTCCAATGTTTTGCATGTTTATTCTTTTCTAGATCAGTTCTTGGTGACTTCCTCTCAAGGGGAGTTGAGTAAGTTATTAGGGGGGAGTTTTGGCCCCTTTTTATTGTTGTTAAAGGGGGATAAAGTTAGAGATTATAGAAGAACAAAGAACTTTGATGTTGATATCTTTTGAATCTATTTGCTTTGTTATTAATGAATGGTGTCATCAATGACAAAGAGGGGGATTGTTAGAATGTGAAGTTGATGTTATTCAAGGTGTTTTCATTAATGGTTGTCATTGGTGTCAACATATCTTATATGCATGTTCATGTTATGATTGTATCATTTTATGTGTACATGTATCCTTGGTGTATTGGTAGAGATGTTCACCGAATGATGTGCCTTAGATATTTATCCTTATACTTTTTGGTGGTGGTCCCATTCACTAAGAAACATATGGTGGATCATTTATTTGGGTTTGGTCCTATTTGGAACATGTTCATTCATGTTTCAGTTCCAACATCTACTATGTAATGTATTCTTCATATCTGTTGGTATCGAAGTCTTTGGAGATAGTGTAGGGTGTTGTTTTATATGAGGCATGTTTTATTGATCAAGGAAAACCACGTTTCATTCCTCACCACCGCGGGAATGTGTTGGTGTGACCTATTTAAAATTGTTTTGGCTGACATGGTTGATAACACGAAGCAGTATAAGAAGATAAATGATTTCAGTTGTTTGTGTGGCATGTGTGATGCTTGTATGCAAAGTGATTATGAATCTATTTATAGGAGATTTGTGTTGGTGATCATGTGTGTTGATGCAATCAGTAGTAGACTGGTATATCATTTTTGAATTGTAGAGTTTTGGTAGCAATGATCTTAGCGGTGGATTCAATTTCTTTTCATATATTATGGAGGTGACCCTATTTGTATTTGTAGTTAGCCATATTCATTTGTAAGGGTAGTTAGACTGACCGAAGGTGAGCCAACTTGCAGTGAGCACAAACAAAAGTGAGCCTTTGTAAAAATCACCTTAAATGGTGCTTTATTTTATGAGAATTATCTTCTTTGTGTTTTTTCCCAGTTTGGGTTTCCATGTAAATCTTGGTGTTCTTTGTGTCAGTGTTTATGTGTTTTCATGTTCATATATGTTATGAATGATTGATGTGGTTAACCAATAGATCAGAAGTATATAAATTATCCCTCCTATTAGATATTGGTGATAGCCTCTACATGAACACCTTCTTCAGTGAGCATTCCAAAAGGATTTTCATTATCATTGTTGGTGTCATGGGTATTCAAATGAGAAGCCATCACACTCTTGGCTTTACATCAAATTAGGACCATACAAAAGTGACCTTAGGATATAAATGAGAATGGATGACTTTGATGAAGGTCAAAGGTAGGGTGAAAGTTGGATGAACACTTGGTCTTTTATGTGAATGATGAGAGATGAAGGATGTTTAAAGGGCATGACTAAGGGTGGTTGATGATATTTGAACTTGGAGCAAACAAAATCGATATTGATCGAGATTGGAATTTAGAATTGGATAGTTTGATTGAGAATTTGACTTGGAGTTTGATTTTGATTAGGATAATTGATTAGATTGGAAGATTTATTGGATTTTAGATAGATGATTGAAGTGGTTTAACTGGGGTAGAGGTCAAATATTCTTAGTAAAAACTAGATCCTTTTGTGTATGCAAGGGTTGTGATTAAGGATACTATCCTTTCTTACTTGAGATGGGCTAAGCTCTTAAGAAAATTTGTATGGGTATTATTTGAAAATCACTAACATAGAGAAGGCCAATCCCTAAACTAATAAATTTTAAATGCAAAAGGCTAACCAAATGTACTACTTGAGATAGGTCAAGTTCTCAAACAATAAACCTAGTTAAAGATAAAATTTAGGATAAAAAGGATCTTAGCTCCACTTAGATAAACTGAACCTCGAGGGTAATTTTTTTGAAATGATTTGAGTTTGGTTTGATGATTGGATTGGGTTGGATTAGGTTGGATTGATTGGTTAAGTTGATTGAAAGGTTACCTTAGATTTGGAGGTTGATTCTAGGGGTTTTTTATTGATTAAGATTTTGGATGATTTGAATTTACAATGATTAGGATTGGAATGTTGGTTAGGGTCAAATGGGGTTTTGATAACTTGGATTGATCTAGAATTGATGATAGGACAAGTATGATTATGCTCCTAAGTCTAAAGTTAAAAAAATTGAAATAGGGGTTTTTGATGTTGAGTTAGTGTGATGACAAAGGGTTAATGAGTTTTAATGAAGGGGGTGATTAGGATGATGGGTTAAACAAGGATATGATCAAAGGATAGTTAAGGGATGAAGGTGATTATAACTTGTTATTAATAACTGAGAGGGGGGGGGTGAATCAGTGGCCTCAAAAATTTATCCTTCAAACTTAACCACCAATAAATAAATCTCATATTATTATGTCCCTACAACATGCATGCCATGAAATACTAACAATGATTAACTGTCTGTTGGTTTTCTTTGTCAATCCTTATTCTTTCTTAATTACTGATAAGCAGTATAACTATTTACTGAAACTCAGTAAATAAGTAGAGTATACTGATCAATCTAGAGTTAGCTATGTAAGATGCGAAATAGTAAAGAAATGAATCATACACACATAACACATGAATTTTAACGTGGAAACCCTGTTAAGGAAAAAACCACTGGGACCGGTACCCCAAATTTTCACTCTTCTGAAGTGAGCCATGTTAGGAGCCAACCCTGTTAAAGGTTACAAACACACTATTAAGTGCGACCTTGTTAGAGGATTTTATACATAGAGGTTGTCACTTAGTATCAGGCATCTATTTCCACCATCCTTGAATCAACCTCCTTCTTAGACTGTCAATAGGTATCGAGCAAGTCCAATGCTACTTTCATGAATCAACCTTTTTGGCACTCCTTGAGATGTACCTCAATATATAGAAGATTTTTAAGTCCTGCTCGGTTAAGAGACTTGATGCTTCAATGGTTAAACTGAAACACTATGACCTGTTCATATTGCAACTTGAATTGCAGATTTTTGGATCTATTTAAGTACATTACCTCTTTGACCAATGTATCAATTCAATCCTTGTGCTCCACACTTTTTGCTCTGTGATGTTGTGCTCACTGTTTGTCGGTGTCTGCAGAATTCCTTAGCTCTTCCTTTAGCTTGTTTGATCAGCACTACATGAAGTTGTTCTTCATTAGTTTCTCTTCAGCATCCTCTTTCTATTCACTCCCCTTAATCCCATTCATAAATGAATTAAGCTTGTCCCTTATATAGACATAATATTCATTGTTTCTTGGTTCTTGATTCTTGGCGTGATAAACAATCCAGCCAATTAGATTTAAATCATAACTCATGATTTGTCTCGTAGATATCTTCTTGCCAACTATACAAATCATCTTTAAATCAATCACTTATCTCTAGTCGAATAAAACAAAGTAGACAACCAGTTAAGTCTATATTTAGCTCTGTCAGCTAGATATTTTGTCATTTTTTGAACTCTCTGTTATGTCGGTCACCACTGCAATTAGTTGTCGGTGACAACTGACTGATCCGTTGGTGAGACTCCAGTTAGCTTCGTGACCTCCGTTTGTCGAGCATCATTGGAATTTTACTCGTCGGGCAACCTTCTGACTTTGCTCGTTGGGCATTCTATGGTTTTGCTTCATTGGGCAACACTATGCTTCTGATCGTCGGGTATCACTGTGACTATTCTTCTTTGCTCTGTCCAACGGTATGCACTTCGTTGATGTTGTTTGTCACTTAGTGAATACTTGAATTTTATGCATTGTTGAAAGCATAACTTTGGTTCCTTTGGTTCTCTGAAGTCTTTGGCATTATGTACATGACTGTACAGATGATATCAAGTTGACATCAATGACAATACAGTCCATTAATTGATTTAATGACTTGCATTATCTTTCAACTTAACATTATCAAACATTCAATTAGTTACATGTCGTCATAACTAAGTGGGATGAATGAGGTAAGGTATGATGGGACAAGGTCACTAATCAAAATTCACAGTTGGTTTGGAAAGCCTAATGACAACTAGAGAAGACTAATTTTGAGGAAAAGTATAAATATCTTTGAAAAGGTGTAGGTACCAATTTACAGACGTAGATACTGAAAAATACAAATGTTAGTTCATAGGCACAGATGTCGAAGGGTAATTGATGACAGGTTGGTAGAAGGTATAACTGGCTGGCGTAGGCACCATTCTATCAGACACATGTACCAAATAACACAAACATCAAAATACAGGCACATACATTGGTGCAGGATTTTCCTAAATATAATTTGTTAAGTGCCTCAATCCAGAGAGGTAGATATGTTGATATTCATGTGTAGGCACCGAAAAGTGCATATGTAAAAAAAATAGGCAAAGACGTCGATTTGGGGGTTTAAGGATTTTGGAAAAAAATTGAAGGTTGATTTATAGTTGACTGGTCTTAAAATTTTTGGTTTGTAACAAGAAAACACATCAGATAGAAAAAAACTAAAATTGTGAAATGTTCTTAATGTAGGCAAGGCTCCTTAAAGCCAAGTTACATGGGTCTCAACATAATTTATCAAACACATTTTTTATCCTAATGAATAGCTTCAGTGCGATGCCATAGCCCATAACTTGGAATCTCGGTCGACTCAAGCAACCATGTCACACCTATAATCGGTGTGCCTGCTTTTTAATCTTTTTGAGAGCCAATAGATAGGGAAATAACATCATTCTCCATATAAGCCTATAAATAGCATATAGAAAGCCAAAGATTTGTATATATGCTCAAGGGAGACTTATGGTGAGTATATTGGGGACAAATTCTTCCTCACCTTTGCATTGAAATGTATTGCAATGTTCAGTCAAAAATAGGGAGGGCCACTAACTAAGATGTTTAATAAATTTCTATTTGGGTGGCCATACATGCAAAAATTCACCAAATTAAGGGGTTTCCTATCCCTTAACTAATAGAATAAATTAAAGGTTTTTGCGCATCATTTCATGGATTATACATCACATGGATACTGAGGGAGACTTCTGTTAGTATGACACATCTGCACCCATTGATTATGACTTTAATCAAAACCACATTTCTTATACAATAGTTCAAAATAACTTGGCTTTAGCTTGTTATCTCTTGGGTCATTCCCTTGAGTGATTACTTTTTTCCCACAAGGGAGAATCGCTAGAGGAAAAGATAGAAGTGATTTTATCTTACACCCAAAGATCTGTTAGAAGGCAAGGGGAGCTTATACTTCTCATCCTATCTTTTCATCGAGGTTCCAATTCTAAACGCAAAATGAAAATATTTCAAGGAATTCTCCACTTGCAAGACCCTTTAGACACACCAAACACTTGGTTAATTAACCCCTAATTAACACTAAATGTCACTATTCTAAAGAAGTTAGTGAGAAACATTTTAGAAATGAGCTCCACCTGCAAAACCACTATTAGTAGTTGGATTTTTTCAAGTCTTGGACGTATGACAACCACTACAAAGATAGGTTAGTGGTTAGCGCAAATAAAAAATTGAAAGCAAAATGTTCTGCGGCAAAGATGCCAAATGACAAAAACAGGCATTGATCAACATAGATGTCGATCAGCGCAGATGTCAAAGGGTAGAAAACTAGAACACTAAAATACTAAAAAATAGAAAACAAAATGCCTAACTATTATGTTTTTGTTGTTTTTAACCAATATTTTTTTTAATGTTTTCTTATTATTTAACAAAGTAGAAATGTAAGAAAGGAAGGTAAGAACCAAACCTAACTATACCTACATAGGCGAATATCCATTTCAGAGATGGTGAAGTGTAGATGTAAATATCAATCCGACCCTACACAAAAAAAATGTTAAATCTACAACAAAGGGGCAACTTTATAAAAAACAACACCATGCCAAAAAATTGAAAGCTAAAACCCGCCAAGTCATTAGAAAATAAATTTAGATGGTTAGACCTACAAGAAAATGTCAGAAAGATGATCAAATATGTGATTTTCCTACAAAATAAAGTATGTAAAGTCATAAACAGAGACACTGATTCATATCAGAGACATAAAAAAGTAGAGACGCATCTGTGTAACGAAACACCATTTCAAAATACGAGCTTGCAATTTCTTCAAAAACACTAAAAAAACTTGATTAGATGGAAGGTACATGGGTCCCACCAGATGTGCCAAGATGTATATGGAGAAATCTAACTATTAGCAATGCGAAATAAAAACAAAATAATACATCTAACGTCAAGATTGCCTCATACCTCCAATAGAGCTAAAATGGAGGCACCTATCTCCCCTGATTTTCTCTTTTAGTTTTTTTTATGTGGAATGCTCTCCTAGACACAACAACATTGGATATTAGATGATTCCTAAAATGAGATGAATGATCTAATATGAAAACTAAGATGAAAATAAGCTAAAAACTATGATATAAATATGCAAACTAAGATGATTATATGATAGCAAATATGATAACAAAATAACTATAAATTGTAAAATAAAACTAGCATGATAAATTTGCACAAAATGAAGGAATGAAGGGAGGCTCCAATTTATAAGATTTTGGAGGGAAATAGATGGTTGAGATTCATTTGAAATGAAGGCTAAGATTGCATATAATTGATGAGGTGGATGCCAAGTGTCAAAAGGGTTGACCATGCAAGGGGTGAGGTGTGCTCACACATGTGTGAGCAGCCTTGGGAAGACGAATAATACAAGTGGAGGACAATGTGTAAGAGCAGGGTGGCTCAAGGTGGCTATAGGGGACAAGAGTGGAAGAGATAGAGTGACTATTTATTGAAGGTGAAAGAGGTGGGAAAAATTAAAATTTGAAAATGTGCTCACATGTGTGAGTAAAATTTTAAATTATGGGAAATGTCCAATGAAGTTAGGAATCAAGACAATAGGCTAATTAATCAAGGATTAATTAGGGGGTGGGATTTAGGAAAAGTGAAGGGGGTTAGCCTATAGGTTATTTTAATTGATTATGATTAATTAAACTATAAGATAATATGATAGGATGTATTCAATTGATTTTAAGTTGATTGGACATTGGCTAAAGGGTAAATAATATAATTAATTATATTATTGGGCTAGTTAATAATTAATTAGATTAAATTTAATTAATTATAAGGCTCGGGAGGATAAATGGTTTATATGAATTCATAAATTCATAAAGGGACGATTTTAGGCATCTATAATATGTATGTGTGTGTGTGTGTGCGCGCGGGCGCGCATGTGCATGCATATAATGTGTGTGTGTGTGTGTGTGTGTGTGTGTGTCTACATACACACATGGTTATGATCTAGGAATAATTTTTCATGAGCTATAATGAATGAGATGTTCATTTGAAAATGATCATTATTTTTTTATTTTTTTTCTATTATATTGATAATGATTCTATGTTATGGGATCACTGCAAATGTGTTTAAGACAAGGGAATAGGTCAAAGTGTTGATTGAATCTTTGCACACACGATCACTAAGGTCAAGTGGTACCTTGGTATTTTGGTTTGTCCTTTAGGTGTCATTTGGGGCAAATATTATTTATCTTGTGTTGAAATTTTTAGTCAACCCAACGCTAATGTTGACTTGATTATGTCAATGTCTAGTTCATTTTTCTGAGGTCAAGATTGAATTATGTGAGTTAATCGATAATAACTTTAAGTGATTTACTCATTAATACATGTACATGTATAGATGTGCAATCACATACAACATACAAGTATGCATGTATGTGAATGAGCAATAAACATGTAGGTGTGTGCATGGATATAAATACACACACACACACACACACAGATATATATATATATATATATA
>MU224265.1:379651-401878 GCA_018584345.1 Thuja plicata | reverse complement strand
TATATATATAGAGAGAGAGAGAGAGAGAGAGAGAGAGAGAGAGAGCTAATGTATAACTATGACAATATAATTTTATACTTATTTTAATCAAAGTTTGAAATTCATAGCTATTATCATCTAGCTAAGTATTTTTGGAAGTTTGAATGCCTCTTTGAGATGACATAGACACCACAAAGCCTTGTTAGCAAATGTTTTATCAATTAAATCAATATTAGATTTTATTTATTTTTTGAAGTTTATTAAATAAAATGTGAGTGTACTTCCTAAGGGTAGTCTTAAGCCACAAAAGGATCATGTTTAGAAAAACTAAAAGAAATAATGTTTTTGATATGAAAAGCAACAAAACTAGGGTTTTGTCCCTTTTACAACCAACCCAGTAGGAAAACAATAAGAGTAAACCAAAGGCACATTAACAACACTCTAACCATATAAAAAACTATTCAAACAAAAAGTATAATGAGCAATTCTGAAAATTCTATCTATGCTAACAGAGCTACTTATTGTCTTAAAACCACTAGCATAACTATACTTAGTCTTTTAAGTATCCCATATAGGGGTCAATCAAACTAGTAGCATAAGGGTACTATCCATTTTAAACATTGAATTAAAACATAAAAGATTAAACACAAGGCCACTACAACCAACATAAAAAAAAACCCAAAAACACCCAAGGCACCGCCACCATATAACTCATCTGATTTTGCACCCAAATTAGTGGAATACATTCACCCAGTCTTCAGTAAGGAACATAAAAAGTTCCTTATAATTCCCCTCCTTGTTAGAATTACGACCCAACGTCTTCTTCTAGTAACATGCAAAGTGTTGTGGTTGAGCTATGCACCACCCTTATGCTAAATCTAGAGATGCTACCAATATTCTTGTCCAATTCCTCCACTTTGGCCTTCAAATTTCCTAACTCCTCAAATACCATATTGTAAATTACACAGGTCCCCTGGGCTGAGTAGTCTTACAGGTCCCTGCCACATCCTCCCCCTCCTTTGGCATCCTGTCCTTAGTGAGGTCAATAGGCCCCAACCAAAGGCTGTCAAAAACATGGGTGAAAGAATTGGCCATCTCAGAACTACCCTACATATCCATTTCAACACCCTTATCTATCTCCCCACCTCTACTCTTGTCCTCATTCTCTTCACTTCCTTGGTCCCCCATATTATCAGAGTCTAACTCCACCACCTATTTCATTTTTCCCTTACCAGCAAACCGAGTGACAATAATGTTAATGTGGCAAGTGTAAAATGTTTATATCAAGATTAGACTCTTTTATTGCACCAAAATAATCATTTACGATAATTTAGAAAGAAATAAAATTCATAAAATGAATCAAACCAATCCCTAAGCCATCACGTTGGAATAAAGTTTGGAGAATTAATTTTTGTGAAGCTAAATGGGAGGCTCAAAGCTTGAAAGGAGACTCCAACCATTTCTTGATTGGACACCACGTTGATTTTTTATACCACTGACTTTTTCCTTAGGAATAATATCTAAAACTACTCAAAAGTATTATTATTATGTGTGGTTCGATGAAAATAGAAGAGAGATTAGCTGGTAAAAGAGTGAGCGGTGTTTCTTGAGTTTGAAGTGCAAGTGTTGATAGGTTTGGGTATAGAATTTGTTGAGAAGTTTGTGCTTACTCTTCTATACGGTTGTAAAAGCTAAAGAATCACTATCTTTAGAACCTTGAGTTCATTATTAGAGCTCGAAATAAGAGCATTCTCACTTAAAAATATGAGGAAAAAAACAAAACATTTTCATTATGACAGAGAAATTGAAGGGAAAGCTTGTGGAGAAAGAGTTCTTTTATTCAAAATTTCACTTGGTTTAGGCATCTAATTGCTTAATATTACTTTCTTATTTAAATAGTACCTGGATGTAAAGATAAACTTTATAGTTTAAAAAGAGAGGTTAGGACAACTGAACCTTAGTAGTGGATAGTTGAGTTTCCTTTTGGAACTGTAGAAGTAGAGAGTTATTTTTTGAATACAAGGGTTTATAGTAGTTTGAACGATGGATGAAATAATGTTTGTGTTCTTCTTGAAAATCAAATGATGTACTTATGAACAACATAGTGTTAAATTAGTAATCGAAAAAATGATGTTTCTATTTTGTCTTGAAAAACAAATAAAAGAAAAATTAAGTGAAAGTATCTATCTTTGTATAGGATCAACATATTTCTTATTAGATAGTTGAGAGCACAAGTATGTGACACAAACAAATAACAATAGTGCAACATAGGAACAACGTAATATTTTATAGGAAAGGATGTAAATGATTAGGTGCGAGGGTGACTGATCATTTACATCCTTGTGTATGGAATCCTACAAGCATCCTATAATGTGAACTAGAGAGTAAATAACAGAAAACTAAAGTTCACACTAAGAAAAAATGTCATTAAAATTTTTTTTCGTAATTGTTTTGTGGCCATCTAGGAAACATTGTAACTAAAGCAATGTTTCCAAAGAGTATTCACCTTTTCATACTTGGATAAGGTTCACCCTATCACAAGTACATGAGGGATGAATGAACTTGTGATGCAGGAGCATCCTGGAGTAGTTGGAAATCCTGATCAAACAAAAATATGTTTGCTTTTGTTCTTTATCTTGTTTGGAGAATGCTCGGTGAAGTGCTCAATTACCCTGTTGCTTGGGTACTCTTTCTGTCTTTCTTTATCGATGGGTCTCGATGTTTGTTGGCTGCTCGGTGTTGCTTTCCCAGAGTTGGTTTATGTTGCTTGGGTATTCTTTCCCCGAGTTGGTTTCTATTTCTCGGGTATGCCTTTACCGAGTGTTTGTTGTTGCTCGGTGATGCTCTTCTCGAGTTGTTTATCCTGATCTGGCCGACTTCTACATTTAATTTTCATGGCATAATTAATATGGAGTCTCTCATTGGGATATGTGTGGACCTAAATCTAGGTTGATGTGTTCTCCTATGTATTTTATTATTAATTGTAGTTGACTGGTGCATTTAATATATGTTCATTGTAGAGTGTATGGCTGACTGGGTCATTCAATTATTGTTTACAAGCCGACTTGTGGTAAGTATGTATAAAAGAGAGTTTAGGTTGATGTTTAGAAAAAATAACAGAAGAGACATGGAAAGATAGATAGAGGTTAGAAGAGTAAGTTAATAAGATGAAAGATTGTAAGTTGTTGCAGATAGTTGTAAGTGGGTAGACAAAGATTGCAGATTGCTTGGTGGCTTGCGAGCACAAGTTCATATATGGTTTCTTCCACTTAGCTATAGGGTAGATGGATAAGGTTGGATCCTGCAAGATCTTGTTGAATTTGTTGATGTAATTGGCCCTAACCGGGAAGGCCTTACAACCCTACATGTTGCATGTAATTTGGAATTATGAGATAATATAAATTGACATTGATATATCTTGTGTTGTGTTGTTTCCACTGTGTGTTCTTGTTGTTGGCTGCAAGTTTGGACAGTCCTTTACTGGATCCTCCGAGCTTGGACTGCATCAAGTGGTATCCGAGCTACTGGTTCATTTCTTGTGGTGCTTAGGGTTTTCAAAGATCTGGAGAGATGCCTCCAAGAAGATTGGACCCTAGGGCGATTGAAAATCTTTCTGAGGAAGTGGAAGCGAGGATAATGGAAAGATTCAGATCTGAGATGGCAGTGATGAAGAATGAAATCATAGAAGGTATCATAAATGTTGGATTGCATAGAGGTCCGAGAATGAATGATGGTTATGAAGAAGCTGTTGAAGATTTTGAAGTTGCTAGATCTAGTGGAGATGACAGAGTCAATCAGATAGAGAGATCTGGAGGAGACAAATATGATCGGTTGCAGAGATCTAGAGATCGGTTGAGTACAAACTACATAATGGAGGTTTCCAAATTTTTAGGTACATTGAGACCCGAGGATCTGATTGATTGGATCGGTGAGTTAGAAGACTACTTTGAGCTGGAAGACATTGAAGATTCGCTTAGAGTAAGGTTGGCATAAACTAAGTTGAAGGGACATGTTGTTTTATGGTGGAAAGAGTTACAAAGGGATCGAGAAGAAGAAGGTGAGATGAAGATCAATCGGTGGAGGTTGATGGTGACAAAGCTAAAAGCTAAGTTCATTCCTGCTGACTATGAACTTGAGTTCTTTAAGAAATTAGAATCTGAAATAGAAGGAGATGGTTGTGGAAGATTACACTGGGGAGTTCTACAAATTGACTATTCGGTCTAGACATAGAGAACTTTCTAAAGAAAACGTGGCGAGGTATGTTAATGGTTTGAAATTCAATATCCAGGATGAGATTGGTATGTTGAAGATTGAATCTGTAGAGGATGCTTATCAGTATGCACTGAAGGCAAAAGATAAGTTGAAGAGAAGACAATATAGTAATTCTCGAGGGAAAGAGAAGCAGTAGCAGTCGGTAAAGGATAAACTGAAAGTTCAAGATGAACCAAAACCTGTTGAACCGAGGAGAAAGACAGGTAGAGGTGTATTCAGAGGTACTTGTTACAACTGTGGAGAAGAAGGACATCTATCATTTGAATGTCCCCATGCAGATAAGAAGGTCGGTAGTCACCGAAATGTTGTGGTGAATGAAGTTGCTGAGAATGAACCTGAGGTGGAGGGTATGAATCTTTTGCTCAGGATAACTTTTCTGCCCTCGAGGCAAACTGATTCTTGTCAAAGGAAGAATTTGTTCAGGACTATGTGTAAATCTGGCGGTAAATATTATAAGGTGATTGTTGATGGAGGAAGTACAGACAACCTAGTTGCTGAAGAGATGGTTCAAAAACTTGGTTTGAAAAGGTTGAGGCATCCTTGTCCTTATTGGAAAAGTTGCTTACAAGTTGGTCATGTAGTAGAGGTGAAGGAGCAGTGCATGGCGAGTTTTCACATTGGTACCTATAGAGATGAAGTATTATGTGACATTGTGGAGATGAGTTCTTGTCATATTTTACTTGGTAGACCTTGGCAGTATGATAGAGAGGCTATTCATGACTGTAAAAGAAATTCCTTTACTATACTGAAGGATGAGCAAAAGTCTATTTTGATTCCTTTGAAGGATGCAGAGCTCGGGAATAGGAACTTGAGCATTGGTAGCAGATCTGAAATGGTTGCAGTGGTTGATACAGACATGAGTATGCAGAGATATGAAGATAAATCAACAAGTACTAGTGGCAAAGGGAAGCAGAAGAAGAACCGAGGGAAGAGTGTGGCGGTTGAGGACTTGGAAGACATGTATATCAAGAACCAGTTGGGGATCTATGTGTTGAATCAAAACATATGTTCATCTAGCTTCTGAGAACATCTTTTCGCACCTGGGTTGTCTGATGCAGGAGCATCCTAGGGTAGTTGGCATTCCTGCTCAAACAAAAATATGTTTGCTTTTGTTCTTTAGCCTGTTTGGAGACTGCTCGGTGAAGTGCTCAGTTACCCTATTGCTCAGGTACTCTTTATGTCTTGATTTACCGACGGGTCTATGTGTTTGTTGACTTCTCAATGTTGCTTTCCCCGAGTTGGTTTCTATTGCTTGGGTATGCTTTCCCCGAGTTGGTTTCTGTTTCTCGGGTATGCCTTTACCGAGTGTTTGTTGTTGCTTGGTGATGCTCTTCCCGAGTTGTTTATCCTAATATGGTTGACTTCTACATTTAATTTTCACGGCGTAATTAATATGGAGTCTCTCATTGGGATCTGTGTGGACCTAAATCTGGGTTGATGTATTCTCCTATGTATTTTGTTATTAATTACAACTGCTTGGTGCATTTAATATCTGTTCATTGTAGAGTGTATGGTCGACTAGGTCATTTAATTATTATTTACAAGCCGACTTGTGGCAAGTATGTATAAAGAGAGTCTAGGTTGATGTTTAGAAAAAAAATGACAGAAGAGACACGGAAAGACAGATAGAGGTTAGAAGAGTAAGCTAATAAGATGAAAGATTGTAAGTTGTTGCAAATAGTTGTAAGTGGGTAGACAGAGATTGTAGATTGCTTGGTGGCTTGCGAGCACACGTTTATATTTGGTTTCTTCCACTTAGCTACAGGGTAGATGGATAAGGTTGGATCCTACGAGATCTTGTTGAATCTGTTGATGTAATTGGCCCTAACCGGGAAGGCCTTACAAACCGACATGTTGCATGTAATTGGAATTCTGAGATAATATTAATTGACATTGATATATCTTGTGTTGTGTTGTTTGCGATGTGTTCTTGTTGTTGGCTGCAAGTTTGGACAATCCTTTACTGGATCCTCCGAGCTTGGACTGCATCACCTTGTTTGTAATCATTTAAAGTAACTGGCCATTGGTTTGACTAGTCTAAATGCAAGAATACATCTATAATATTTTTGTAAGTTTTGGCTATAGAGATAGCCACCCAAGAACTAGAGGCCTAATGGAAAACACAATAACAAGAGAAAATGAATATGACAAGATAACCAATATTCTCACCAATAATGCATTAGAATCAATTAGAATGATATTACAAAGGAGAACCCTTGGTTAAATAGACCAAGGTGAGATATATAAATGCATAAGATTATGACAACTGTCATAATCTTTTGACATGATAATCAAAGAGATAACTTATCACTCACCAAAGGTGGAAAAGGGAAAGTGTCACATGTCCACTAAAGGTGGATCATCCTCCAAAGTGGAAAGATGTTTGTGCCACACATCCACTAAAGGTGGATCACCTTCCAATGTGAAAAGGTGATAAAGTGATAAGTCCAACAAAGGTGGAAGTCCAACTTAAGGTGGAAAAGTGATAATGTGATAACACCATTGAAAGCATGAATATTTCTATGTGGTCCGTAAGTCAACTTAAGTAACATGTATGTTTAGAACCTAGTAGAATGTCACACTAGGTGAAACAATTAAACACACCAATACTTTCCACACCTCTACTTGTTAACTATTTATTTAAGTCTAAAACAAAGAGAATCTAAAGTACCCAAGTCAAGCAGGGGTGGGTAAGCATATTATTGTATTTTCACTTTAAGTATGGTACAAGGCCTTGACTAAGGTGGCGTAAAGGTTTTCTTGTGCCCAATCAGTTCATCATGTATAGATATGTAGGCTAGTCAATTGGTCATACATAGTTCATAGATGTTTATAGTTGTGTGGTCAACTGGAACCTATGTAGGATATAACCCTAGGCTTAGATGAGAATATGAACAATCCCCATGTCCATAACCCTCATGAAGCATAAGTCTAGTTCTAGTAGGAATGCGTGCAATTGACGACCATGTTTGTGGTTTGAGATAAAGCGCTTGAGTGATATTCTCCCTTCTACAATTTCATGCAGAGACTTATGATACAATTTAGTCTTCCAGATTATTAATTATACTCTAAACCTTTCCACTCCTTCCTAAGCTTTGTTTTTAAAATTATTCAGTAATATGGATGTCCTAATGTGAATTGAAAAGATAAGAACTAAGATGATTACTTTTTAGCTTTAAAAGTTTCATTTGTATATCATGTTGCACCTTTCCTACATGATTTAAAAGTTGTTGAAAGATTTTTTTTTTCTTGTGTTCTTTCTACATTTATTTAAATGTTGAACAATATTGTAAATTTTATTTAATGTTCATATGAAAGACATGTTACACATCACCTCAGCCTATCAACACATAAAGAGAATGGTGACACCCACCTCGTGAAATGGAGAGGCCAAAACCTCGACCTCACTACTCTAACAAAGCAACCATGTATGACCTAGTTGCCAGATTGGCCAAGTCTTTGACCATGTCATTCCCTTCGCGATAAACATTCGTTATTCTATACTCCTCAAACTTGCCTATTAAATCCATATAAATTTTATCCATTTATTTAGCTTCTAATTATGAGTCTCTTTTTACCGAATAACATTGATAGTAATAAGGGAATCACCTTCAAGATGCAAGTGTCTAGCATTCATCTCGAGACCACATTTGAATCCAAGGGAGGCTGCTCAAAACTGTACATCATTGTTTGTTGTTACTAATAGGTACAATATTTTCTTATTCAACACTATACTATTATGATATTTTGCCACACACTCAGTTATGTTGACCCCAAATTGCCTCTCGAGGCTCCATCGAAATTAAATTTTATCTAGCCTTCCTTGAGAGCCACTTATACTACTCTCGCCCTTGAAAGATTAGCCTTCTTGACCCCTTGAACGAGAAAAATAGATATTTATTTTTTAAATATAAAGAAATTTAAAAAACTTAAAAAAATCTATCATTCATAGAAATATGCTCCCATAAGACTCAAATTAAAAATATTTTATAAATTATAAAGTTAAAAATTTCACATGTTAATTTTATAATTTTTTTAAAAATTAAATAAATAAAATCTTGTAAGTGATGAAAAACAATTTATAAATGACTAGTGAAGATTTCATGAATACAATAGTATTGTCTAAGAAAGAAAAATAATAATAAAATATAAACCATATACTTTTAAATAATAATATTAAAATAAAAAATCAATATAAAATAAGAAATAAGATTTACAAATCAAAAGAAGCTACTTGAAATCATAATACTTTTATTATTAATATAAATAATTTAAAATTAAAAAGAAAATAATAAAATTCAATAAAAAATAAGATGGAATGTGAAGGTTATGATTACTACTTAAAACAAAATATATTGAAGTTCGTGTTGTAAACACTTAGATAATACTAAGATCACATCTTGAAACAAAATATCATACATTGTTATAAAGAAAACCAATACAAATTGGAAAGATCCCAACATAGAATTAATAATTAAAATTCAAAATAATTATTTATTTCTTTATTCTTTCTGGTCTACAACCGGCTTAGACTAGATCAACACACCCCAAATGCCAAAATGGCTCGTCTCAATCTGTTCCTCCAGTCAGCACTTCGTCCCTTACAAAGTAGAGCCACATTTAGTCCACTCAAATCTTTTTTGAAGAAACCCTCTAAATCGATATTTCATAGTCCCGAAATCCACTCTGCAATCTCCATTAAACATTTTTCTAGAGTTAGTTTCCCTGCTACTGGAGGAAGGGGAAGAAGAAGTTGGCAACTCAAACAATACAAAAGAGGAGGGATACGTACAGGAAAAGAAGGCTTTACCAGTGTTAGAAATCGAAGTTCAGAGATGGATGAGGAGGAACCCAAAGATTACAATAGAAAGAGAATGGAAGGGCGGGATAAAGCAGGTCCCAAGCAGGTTCAGCTCAAGACTAGGAAAATAAATCCTATCAATACCATGGCTTATGTCCAGGTTGGTATTGTTTGTTGCTTCGATATTTGTGTTATCGATACTGTGTTTTAGATCATGTAAGTTTTTATGCCTTCCTTTTTTGGGTTGCTACAGATTCTCGGGACTGGGATGGACACCCATGACACATCTCCTTCTGTTCTGTTGTTTTTTGATCGTCAGCGATTCATCTTCAACGCTGGAGAGGTGAGTTCACATGCTATCAAAACTTTGCTGAATGGAAAATGCATCCATGTTTGGAAAACGTGTACTTTTTTAGAGATACTTATCTAGGATATGATCTAGATGTCTGTTGAGGCCGAGGTTTCTTTCCATGCAAGTTCTGATTTTAAGGGTTTAGGGTTTACGTTAGGTTGTGAGTTATGCCTGCAAGATAATCGCATTCACTGATTTTGAAAGCTCTGACCTACAACAATTTATAAAAGCATCAGAAAAGATTGGCTAAAAACCAATACTTTTGTTGTTAACTTATGCCCGTAAGTTAAAAAGTTTACCTTTTTTGATCACTAGAGGTACTTCGGGTGTAGATGGACTCATTAGGTTAGGCCATGAGATCAAAATATAGAGGTACAAAATCTGAACAGTATAAAGGGGAGAAATACCGAGCTTAAAGCATGACGTAAGGAGGTGCCAAACGAGTCAAAGCGGCATCATTTTACACACTTTGCTTAAAGAAAATAACTTGGGCACACAGAAATGATAGAGGTGCAGAGCTGTGTCTTAGAGCCACTGGCGAAATCTTGGAAACAGAATCAATTATTTTAAACAGAACAAGCTCTGCTTTGTTAAAAGAGAAGAAATTGAAATATACTACATATTCATTGATGCCCATGCAGCCCATGAAACAGCCAATATTTTTAAGGTTCACGAGGTTAACAAGGAGAACCCTTGGATTATAATTATAATCAGGGTAGAGTAATATGTAAAACACCCGACAACAGTAACGTCACCATTCTGAAACAACTATTGCTTGTGCTTAACTTTGCCTGAATGAGAAAGTGGGGGCAAAATTTGAAGTTGGGTCTATTGGCGACAATAAATACATAATACATTGATTTCTTTTTGGTGTCAATCTGTATGATCCCTTAGTTCGCGGCACACACTTGGTACTGGATTATCAAAAGATTCAATTACATATCAAACTAATCAGAAACTGAGCTACATAAATATATAACACATTTGAGTTAGAGAGGAAATATATGCTACCTGATTGTTGAAACTTGAAAGCATTTATTAGATTTGGTAATAAATACAGGAGATGCCATGTCTTTCCTGTGCAATTATGATGCAACCATTCCTTGACTGCAGTTGACCTGCTGACATTTATGAGTGGCTCTGCTGTTTATTTGTAATTTCCATAGGAGTCAATTAGGAGGCGATTTTTCTGTTTTGGACTGCTGTTATTTTGCAGTCTTCGTAGAAGCTGATAGGGTCTTTTTTTCTGCGATTTTTCAGTTTTGAACTGCTGTTAGTTGGCAGTCTTCATATGAGTTGATAGGGGTTTTAGATAAATAAAATAGGAGAGCTGTTCACGCAGAATAGAGTTAGTTTTTCTTGGGATGTAATGATCGGTAGAAAATAATGGAAACAGAGGATAATATCTGCAGATCTTCTTTTGTCTTTGTTCTATTATGTTTTTCCCTCTGTATTGCAGAGGATTAGTTTTTTGAATTGCAGGGTCAGAGGATCGTCTGCATCATTTTGGTATCAGAGCAATCTATGATGGCCCGGAGAGGGATTCGTATGCCCTGGGGAAGGAGAGGCAGGAGGAATGCTGGTCTTCGAAGAAATAATGTTGATGATTGGGTTAGAAGAATATAAGCCATTGAGAATAGGTTGCCCTTGGATGATTCTAAAGAGGAACCAGAGCATCCAGAAAATGCAGCTAGGGCAGCAGACCCTATGGAGAGGCTCATTGAAGCCATAACTAAACAAGGCTCCAAGGTGAAAGTTGACATTTCTGAATTTAAAGAACAACTCAATCCAGATTTGTTCTTAGACTGGATCCAAGAATTGGAGTGTTATTTTGAGATGGAAAATATTGAGGATGATGATCATAAAAGAGTGAAAATTGCAGCGTCCAAGTTGAAATCCCATGCTGCTCTATGGTGGGAAAATTTGCAGAGTTTGAAGAGAAGACAGGGGAAGGACAAAATCAGGCTGTGGCCCAAGATGTTGAAACATCTACGAGCTCGGTTCTTGCCTTCTGACTATCAGCAAAAGTTGTTCAGAGAATTTTAGAATCTAAGACAAAGAGATCAGTCGGGATAAGCTTATACCGAACAATTTATGAGGCTTCAAATTTGGACAGATGTTCAAGAGGATGAAAACCAAGCTGCAGCCAGGTATTTTAATGGATTAAGGTTTCAGCTGCAAGATGAGCTAACCTTAGTCAAGTTACCTACTGTGGATGAAGCATATGGATATGCCTTAAAAGCAGAGGAGAAATTGCATCGGAAAAACAAGTTAGCAAAAAAGAGGAGTGATAGTAACCCAGATTGAGGCAAATGTAGTTCCTCCAAAGCCACCAAAGGAGAAGAACCTGAGGAAATTGTGAAGCTTGAATTTCGAGGAAGAGGAGGTTTTAGAGGTAGGGGAAGAGGATTTCAATTTTCTGAGGACTGGAAACCCCTAAAATGCTTCATTTGCAGCGAAGCCCATAAAGCTCAGGACTGTCTACTCAATCCTAAAGCTGTAAATCGAGCCATGCTGACAGAGGTAGAGATTCAAGTTGTGGAACTAGAAGCTGAAACTGGAGAGAACCTGATGATTCGAAAGACCTTGACAGCCGGAAACAAACAATCTGCAGATGAGGATCGGAGAAGGAAAAATGTCTTCCGAACTAGATGCAAGTGTCAAGGAAAGGTATTTAAAGTGATAGTAGATGGTGGTTCAACAGATAATAATCTAGTAAGTACTGAAATGGTGCAAAAGTTAAATCTTTCTTGTACTCCCAAATCTGAACCGTATAAGATCTTTTGGTTGAAGAATGATCAAAGTGTGCTGGTTAATAAATCTTGTTGTGTGACCTTTAAGATTGGACCCTATGAAGATAAGGTATTATCATTATGTGATGTAGTACCTATGGATGCTTGCCATTTATTATTAGGGAGACCCTGACAGTATGACAGGCATGTAGCTCACCATGGTAGGGAAAATACCTATGAGATACAACATGAGGGTCAGATCCACATTTTGTAGGGTCAGACATTACATTTTGAAGCCTTTTAAAGAAGAAGAATCAACTAGAATCAGCACTATCATTATCTATAATGAGTTGGAAAGATATTGTCAAGGTGTCTAAGAATGAGATCTGCTATCTATTATACCCTAGACGGAAAGAGAAATCTGATCAGCAAACTGTCCCAGTAGAAGTGCAAAAAGTATTAAATCAATTTTCTGACTTGATGCCAGACGATCTACTAGCTGGTCTGCCTCCTTCTAGGGGCATCACACATCAAATTGATCTTATTCCAGGTCCTAGACTTCCAAATCAGGCTGCATATAGATTGATTCCTCTAGAAAATGAGGACATGAGAAGACAGATTGCTGAATTATTAAAGAAGGGATTTATAAAGGAAAGCATGCGCTCATGTGCCACACCTGCTCTACTCTCACCCAAGAAAGGGGGGAAATGGAGATTATGTATGGATTCGAGAGCCATTAACAAAATCACTGTGAAGTACCGATACCCAATGCTGAGAATGGATGATTTGCTAGATTGCTTAGCAGGAGCCAAAGTCTTTTCCAAAATTGACCTCAGAAGTGGATACCATCAGATTTAGATTTGCGAAGGAGATGAGTGGAAGACTGCCTTCAAAACAAAAGATGGGCTGTATGATTGGGTAGTGTTGCCGTTTGGCTTGTCAAATGCCCCAGCTACCTTCACGTGGACAATGAATAAGGTATTTAGACTATACATTGAAAAATTTGTCTTAGTCTATTTTGATGATATCTTGATTTTTAGTACCAATATGGGAGAACATGTAGAACATTTAAGGGTGGTGCTAGGAAGGAAAGATTGTTTATCAACCTTGAGAAAAGTGAATTTTGCAAGAATGAGTTGGTATTCTTGGGTAGTGTTATTTCAACTAATGGATTGAGCATGATCTTGAAAAAGTCAAGGCCATTCTTGAATAGCCTACTCCTCAAAGTATCACACAAGCGAGGAGCTTCCACGAGATGGTAAATTTTTATAAGAGATTCATTAGGAATTTTAGTGGAATAAGTGCACCAATGCTGGACCAAGGCAGCTGACCTAAGTTTTGAACAGCTCAAAAGAAAGATAACTAAAGCTCCAATTCTTGCTATACCAGATTTTCAAAAACCTTTTATAGTTGAGGGTGATTTTTCAGGAGTAGCTTTTGGCAGAGTGCTAAGCCAAAAAGGTAAACCTGTAGCCTTTTTCAGTGAGAAATTAAATGATGCCAAAAAGAAGTATACTACCTATGATAAAGAATTCTATGCTGTTGTACAAGCACTCAAATATTGGAGGCATTATCTCTTACTTAGGGAATTCATTTTGATGATTGACAATGAAACTTTGAAGTATATTAATTCTCAGGGCGAGCTGTCCTACAAACATGCGAAGTGGGCTTCATCTTTGCAGGCTTATACATTTGTTGTGCAGCACAGGAGTGGAAAATCTAATGTGGTGGCTGATGCTCTAAGTAGAAGGCGTCATTTGTTGGCTGTAATAAGTAATGCACTTGTTGGTTTTGATGAAATGAAATGTGAATATGCAGTACATCCATATTTTGGAAAAGTTTATGCAATCCTAAGTAGCCAAAATGAAGCAGGTGTGCATTCTCGTGAAGACTATTTGCTGGCAAATGGTTTTTTTGTTTAAGGGACCTCAGTTTTGTATTCCATTTGGATCTAGGAGAGAAAAACTAGTAAGGGAGATGCATTCAAGTGGTCTAGGTGGACACTTTGGGTGGGATAAGACCTTTGAATTGGTGCATGAGAAATTCTTTTGGCCACATATGCGAAGAGATGTGAATAAGTTTGTTGCTACTTGTAGGGTGTGCCAAATTGCAAAAGGAGGACAATAAAATACAAGCCTCTATATATGCCTCTACCTGTGCAAACAAAACCCTGGATTGACATTTCCATGGATTTTGTCTTGGGGATGCCACGAACTCAAAGAGGATTTGATTCAGTTTTTGTAGTAGTTGATCGTTTTTCTAAAATGGCCCACTTCATACCCTGTAAGAAGACCAATGATGCAAGTCAAGTGGCACATTTATTCTTCAAAGAAGTAGTGCGGTTTGCATGGTATTCCAAAAACCTAAGTTACCGATTCGGGTGTGGATGCGGGTACGAGAATCGGGTGCGCGGATGCGTGAATTTTTTTGGGGGGTTTTGGATGCGTTTGGGTGTGTTTATATATATATATATATATAATGCAAGAAATATGCTGAATTAAATCATTTGATAATATGATACTTCATCATTGATCAAGATAAATATTAAATGCCAATTGATAGTTCACAAATATTCAAATAAGCAATATCATATATGTCTATGTTCACGATTCCAATGATTAAATAAATAATAACACAATAATAAATATAATATTAGAATAATTAAATAATTAACAATTAATATAATATAATTTATTATTAATATAGTAATATAAAATATTAATTAAATAATTAATAAATAATAGAATATAATTAATACAATAACATATTATTAATATAATAATAATATTAAACTTTTAAGTGAATGATTTTCACTTTATAATGTTATTTTTAAAATTTTTAAGCATCCCCATGCACGGAGGCTCCCGGATGCACGCAGATGCGAGCCGAAGCCCACATGGAGCGTAGCATCTCCCTGTGGATGCTCGGTGCTGTGCATCGCCGAGCATCCACAGGGAGATGCTATGCTCCCTGTGGGCTTCGGCTCACATCTGCGCCCGCTTCCGCACCACCACACATCCGCCTCTGCACCAGGCACCTTGACTAGCGAATCGGTAACTAAGCCAAAAACCATAACCTGTGATAGGGACACAAAGTTCTTAAGCCACTTTTGGAGAACCTTGTGGAAGAAGTTGGATAGCAGACTGCAATACAGTTCAGCATACCACCCCCAAACTGATGGTCAAACAGAGGTAGCAATTATGACCTTCAGTCTATTGAGGCACTTGATTGGTGACAACCTGAAACAATGGGATTTGGTTCTATCTCAGGCTGAATTTGCCTATAATTCCAGCGTAAATAGATCCACAGGTAAGTCTGCTTTTCAATTTGTGTATTGCTCAAATCCTACAGGAATTGCGGATTTAATGGACCTGCCTGCAAATCCACAAATCAGTCAATGCTACAAAGTTTGTAGAAAACATTCATGAGATACATCAACAGGTTAGGCACAAGTTGCAAACTATGAATGAACTTTATAAACAAACTGTGGATATGCATAGAAGAAAACGAATCTTCCAAGAAGGGGACATGGTCATGGCACATTTGCACAAAGAGAGGTATCCTCAAGGTGCGTATAACAAGCTGAAACCCAAGAAAATTGGCCCATGCAGAATTCAGAAAGTGATAAATGACAATGCTTATGTGCTTGATCTTCCTGAGGATTTAGGCATCACTCCTATTTTTAATGTTGCTGACCTCCATCCATATTCTGCAAGCACAAATGATGATCAGGTAAAGGAAGAACAATCTGGCACAAACAGCAATGACTGGACCAAGCAAATACCAAAGAAGAAAAGGGAGCAGACTGAATGAGTGTTGGATACTAAATTGGTTGTTACACGGTCCAGAACATACAAGCTGTACTTTGTAAAGTGGAAAGGCTTCCCAGATTCATATAACACTTGGATCACAGAGGCTGATTTGCTTAAGTACAGCCAGACAAATCCATTATATGCCTCTGAACCAGGAGGTTCAGAAATTCTAAAAGACGAGGAGGATGATGCAACCATTCCTTGACTGCAGTTGACCTGCTGACATTTAGGAGTGGATCTTCTGTTTATTTGTAATCTCTGTAGGAGTTAATTTAGGAGGTGACTTTTCTGTTTTGAACCACTATTAGTTTGCAGTCTTCGTAGGAGCTGATAGGGTCTTTTTTTCCCTGTGATTGCTCTGTTTTGAACTGCTGTTAGTTGGCAGTCTTCATAGGAGTTGATAGGGGTTTTAGATGAATAAATAGGAGAGCTGTTCACGTAGAAGGGAGTTAGTTTTTCTTGGAATGTGATCAGTAGAAAATAATGGAAACAGAGAGTAATATTTGCAGATCTTTTTTCTTTGTTCTATTATGTTTTCCCCTCTGTATTGCAGAGGACTAGTTTTTTGAATTGTAGGGTCAGAGGATCGTCAGCATCAAATTATGAATCTCACACTCTTTAATGTTTTGTAGTATAAACTTTGGTCAGATTTCCAAAGAGAAAGGTGTTTTTTTGAGAAGAAAACTATGCCAATCAGGCTGGAGTATGCGCCCTAAAGCAGTAAGGTTACAAACTTAGAACGCATATTCTTCCTTTTCAACAATCAGAATAAAATCCAATTACAATCTTTGCAGATATATATCATCTTGGGACTGAATTTATTTCCTTTATATCATCAACTTTCTGGTTCCCCAAAAGCTTTTCTTGATAGGTTGTTATTGAAGGTAGCTCCTGATAAACTAAGAGAAAGATTTGTTGCTTGTCTTGAAAGTAAAATTTTCAAAGATCTTGACAAAGGTAAGTATTCACTTGATAAGGGTAGGTAAAAGCTGGAGTAACTGGTCCTATGAAATTAAAAAAGCATAAGGAGTTACTGTAAATATGATAAGATGAACACGAGCTCCAATATGTTCCTTCGGTTTCAAACAGAGAGTTATTGTAGCAGCCATAGAATGTATTTACTTTTTAGAGATACTTTATGAAAATACTTTCCTAGTCACTTAACAACAACATCAAGTTACTAGGTAAACAACTTCCCAACAGTGTATTTGGTGGGTCTACTCATGCATATACATATGGAAGGGATATGGAGGAAGTGAGGGGTTACATTTTTGCTCCTATATCTAGAATGGTTACTTCTATTATATGTTTGGGATGCGTATCCTGTATGACTGGCACAAATTTTCATCTACCTATTTGCAAAGTGAAAACTGCTGTAATCATTTACATTATATACATGGTTTTCTGAAAAATTGTCATATAAGTGTTTCTAACTTTTTTGAAATGGTTACTACTAGCCTATAGGATATGTTTGGGACTCATATCTTGAAGGGCTGATTAAACAACTATATAAAAAAATGGCAAACTGAGCATTAAAATTTTCTTGCCTTCAATAAATATATTTTGAACTTATTTGTATTTTTTATTTCATATCATCAGCTTGTTATTGTGATTTTCTGAAATTTTGTCATATTAGTAGTGGATAATAGGTTAATAACCCATGTGGAATACTGAATTCGTAATTATGCACTACTTTCAATTGTGTCTATTCAATCCAAAACAATTCAGGTGCCTATTGTTCTTTGTTGACAAATATTTCTAGTTTTAATCCAATTTTAAACTAATTATGTGGACACTGGAACATCACGACTTTCAGGTAAACTGTTAAAGTCTTTTGAAACATTGACCAAATTGATGAAGGAGGTTAAAATAGAAAGCTTTTCAAAGTAAATGATCATTGTTCTCACATTGTGATAGAATTACTGTAAGTGGATAAAGGATCACAGGGATTGAAATTTAGGGCTGTTTTCATGTGTTATATTATTATATATCTTGAATTCACACAAACACCTTCCTCGTAGGTTCCATAGCTTGGCAAGAGTAGCCATTGTTAATCAGGAAAACATCTGCTTAAGCTAATTAGTGGTTGAATTGTATAGGAAATGGATAATATAATGTGATATGTTGCTGTTGTCATTGACCAGGGTCCAGGAATATCATCATTATGTTTTTTTTTGGATGCTTCCTTCAAATTAATAATTCTTATTGGCATGTGAGATGATATTAGGGGAAGGTCATGTGATCAATGTAAATGTTTGTTGGTCAGTTGTTTGAATCAAAGCATCACTAGCATCATGTGCAGTTTTAGACAATTTTATTCATATTAGTTTTGGCATTTTTAGTGCATTTGAATGGCCCAGAAGGTGATTACACATCTGAATAAACTGTTCTTTTCTTTTAGGGGATACAACGGTTCTTTACTGAACACAAGATGAAGTTATCAAGAGTAAGTTGTATTCTGAAGCAAAGGTTTTCTTGGTTTGTCAATATTAAACTTCAAAGGTGATTGCTTGCAAGATAGATAACTAAAGTTTATGTGTGCATTACCTTTATGACAAGAAAATTTTTGTATTCATAGTTTTGTTGAGGCTTTTGCATGTATCGGCTAAGAACCTATAATTTCTTGCCCTCAGTTGGATCACATATTCCTTACTCGGGTTTGCTCAGAAACTGCAGGTGGTCTTCCTGGTTAGTAGCTTGGAATGGTCTCATTAAGTATCTTATCGTTGTTTGAATATGTTTAAATAATTCATAGGAATCACATTGATAATTGTTGAATTCCTCATACCAATGTCAATTCTTTGAATATGGTTTTTTTAAGCATTCATATAATGAATTCTTTTGCGATTTATGTTGCACAGGCCTTCTTTTGACCATGGCTGGCATAGGAGATGATGGAATGGCGGTAATCAAATTTCCTCATCTTGCACCTTGCATAATTTTTTTTGGGAGGTGAAGCTAAATACTGAAGCTTTAAGATTTTATAACGGCATTAAATATTTCTGACATGTAATCTCATCTACAACTAGTAGTAGAAATTAAGAACCGATGCAAAATTGGACTGTGTTACTTTTAACTAAAATACATGACAATCAGGAAAAAAATGTTGTATAAGAGAACAGTTTTTATCCTGGAAATCCCTTGAAAGGATAAAACCGGCTTTGGTAGTGACTAATACACGACTACTGAATTGTTGTTTTAAGCTAGAGAATTTTGATGAGTTGTGAAGGATCATAGAATACAATCCACCCCTGCTCAACTGGGTTGCAGTTACACACACTGTTAAAATCTATGGCACAAAATACAATGAACTTCTACTCCTGTATGTTCTACAACACTCAAATCTACCTCTCCCATGGTACAGTTCAACTCTCTCTTGCCCTTATATAGATTGTAGGATGTCCTTGTGTGCTAGAAAGTTCCAGAAGTAAATATGGAAGGAGAACCTCAGACTGTTTGCTTCAAATTCTGTATTTCTGATATCAGGATGAAAGTACCCCCTATTGCAGATTGGTGGTTTTGAAGTTACCATGGCAGTTTTTGAAATCACCACTTCAGAAGAACCAGCGGTTTCAAAATTGCCCACTACAGGGGCCGGTGGTTTCATTCTGCTAACAAAACCGAGTAGTTTCTGAGAACTGCAACTTCTGGAAGCGATTCCTTTCTTGATTCTTATGGATCAATTTCTCATTGGAAAATATGTTTTAATTTCCTTAATTATTCATGTTGACCAACTGGCATGTTTTATTCTTTCTAACAGGTCAACATCTGGGGCCCCTCTGATCTAGAATATTTATTAGGTGCGATGCGGATGTTTATTCCAAATTCTGCTGTTGTTCATACCCATAGTTTTGGTCCAGGGCATGAATCAGAAGGAAGCACATTGCCTCATACTTCTAATGGAAGCATATCAACACAGCCAATAGTACTTTACAAAGATGAGCTTGTACAAATATCTGCTGTTCTTTTACTCCCTAGTGGTGTAAAAAGACATCATCAGGAAACAGAGTTTGGTATAGAAGTTTCAGATGTGACTAATAACAACACAGAAAAAAATATGGAGTCAACTCCTAAGCGTCCTTGTTTAGGATTAGAAGCATCGTCAAAAATTGCAGAAACAACCATGAATCTCCAGGAAAATTATGAGCCTGGTGATATTGCTGTTGTATATATCTGTGAGTTGTCTGATATCAAAGGAAAATTTGACCCATCAAACGCTCAAGCGCTTGGGCTAAAGCCTGGGCCAAAGTACCGTAAACTCCAGCTTGGAAAATCGGTGATGTCAGATACAGGTCATACAATGGTATGTCAAATATTGTAATTTGCAGCCTTCACTCTTGTTGGCATCGGTACAAATTATGTTCATTGCATTTCATAATCTTTAATCAAGTTTATTGCATTTTCATGTAACAGCAATAAATTGTAAGATTAATTGACTCTGTAACTATGCAGGTACACCCAAGTGATGTGTTGGGTCCATCATTTCCTGGTCCTATTGTCCTCTTTGTTGATTGCCCAACAATTTCACATTTGCCAGATTTATTGTCTGCACCTGCTCTAAGTAAATTATTTACAGGCATGGATGTTGGCTACGAGAAGCTTCAGAAACATGTCAATTGTTTTGTTCACCTTAGTCCTTCTTCTGTCACTAAATGTTCAGAGTATGTAGAATGGATGTCAAAATTTGAGGGCGCTCAACATATTATGGCTGGGCATGAATTGTATGTATTCCAGACAAATAATTTATTTTTATCTATTGGTTCCATCAATTTTTTGCTCTGGCCAATATATGCTTGTATTCATATTGACAAAGCACATGATTCATTCTGTTTTGATGTTCAACTGTTTGGTTAACAAGAGATGTTGGCCATCAATACACAATCTTTTGCTAAAAGCTTTTCTGAATTTTTATAAGATATCAAGATTTTTAATTTCTCACAAATGCAGTATCTTGTTTTTTTTTGTTCTATATTTTTAACAGAAAGAATACACAATATCCAATATTGAAATCCAGTGCAAGACTTTCAACACGGCTTAATTTCCTTTGCCCACAATTGTTCCCTGTTCCTGGTTTTAGGTCTCTAGGTGTTTCAAACACCTTGGAGGGAGACTCCACTCAAACAAGCCAGGTTTTTCGATGGCGTGCCTGATGGGCAGTATGATTTGATTTCTATATGTTAATGCATTTTGTCAATTATAGATCATTGCAAAATTTGAATCATTTCCCAGGCACTTGCAAAGTATTTTTAGCAGAATTTTTAATTATTTCAGGACGAGGATACGATGTCTCATGGATGCGTTCTTGCTGATAATCTACTAAAGGTATGGAAATCCAGATATTTTCTAGCAACTTTTCAATTTCTGAAATCCTTTTTCTCTAAATTTGTGTTATTTTGAAGAATGCTATGTTCGTATTACCTGCATATAATTTTATGAGGAGTATTTAATATGTCCTATTGTTATTCAATCTTATTCAATGCCTAGTGCCTAGTATGTTCTATGAATTTGAGATATTTTCTGAAATACTCAATAATTTCCCATAAAGGTCACTAGGAAACTTGTTATGTGACAGCCAGAATTCTTAAGGTCCATTTTATTTACTATAAACTATAAAGCTAAGTTACTGGTTCAGGTTTGGGTTCGATGGTTTGGTTTTGTGGGTTTGGTCAGGTTTTATTTGAGGTTCAGTTTGTTTTGGGTTGGTCCATACAAAATATAAAAATCAGAAATATATACATATTTGCAGCAGTAATTATGTTCAAAATACACAACCTTATTAACGGTCAAATAACATAGCAAAATACATCACCATATTAATAGTCAAATATTAGTCAAACTCGAATGTCATGGTATATATTAAAGTTTCAAATAATAATGTCAATTGTCAACAATCAGTTGTCTTGGATCAAATATCATATGGGTCATCAAAACTATCATTATCATTATCCATATTAAATAATGCATGTTGTGGCAAATTAGAAGAACCACAAATAGTGCTACTGACACTAGTACTAGCTCTAGCTCTAGGACAGACACTAGCACTTTTATTCTCACTAGTTTGCTCACAGTCATCATCAACATCGAGTGCAACAAAGTGGGCGGTGGAAGCATCCAAGTAGATAGGATTCGGTTCGATATACCACTTCCTTGCGTCTCTTCTTTGTAGCCACTTCATTTGTGTGTAAGGAGCCACAAGTTTGAATGCACAAACACCAAGTCCTTTGCCTTTTTGGAGTGTAGTCTATTGTGCTTTATTGAGTGGATGAAGGAGTATGTACT